>CM047512.1:28848430-28855930 GCA_026122265.1 Ammodytes dubius | reverse complement strand
GGTTAAATTTAGCCTGGATTCCAAGTTCCTGTATAAGTGCTGAATCATTATAAAAGGCTGGATGTTCCTATGGCTCCCTCTAGTGGTGGCATACAAATGATGCCTTGTACACAACATGTGAACGGACAAACTTTTTCTCCAGTCTCTTGTGCAAAAAAATTAAAATAAAAAAAATCACCATTATCTCATTTATTACATTTCTTTGTGCACGATTTCTTTATTTTTCAGAACACATTTAACAAATAATATAATCATTTTCTATATTTTCTTCCGTGTGGGCGTGCGTGTGTGGGTGGCGCTATGTGTGTGTGTGAGTGAGTGTGTGTGACATTATATAATAATCACGAAAAACCAACTTTTTTCATACTTAAGGGTATTTTTAAAATAATCTTTAGAAGAACACAGAGATCCATTTGTGCTCATGCATTTACAGTATTGCATTCAAATGGTAGAAAGCTGACAAGATGTATTTGGTACAATAACACTAATGTATTTAAACTATCAATATACTGTATTGTGTTTTTTAGCTTTTGATTGGAGTGTATAATCAACTAAACAGGCTTTTTATTTAGAATACAGCTCCAGAAAAAATTAAGAGACCAGTCTGGAATTTCGATCTCTACATAACTTACTGAAAATGCTCTTAATGACAAAAAATGAATCGGAATTTGGTAGAAATGTTGTCAGTAGTTTATATTATAAAACCACATTTTTTCATTTTACTCAAACATATGCCTATAAATAGTCAAACGAGAGACACTGAATTAGTATTTTCTCTGAAACCCAAGACTTGTTTACGTTTTATCTAAAAATGACCCAGCATTTAAAAAAATCATCATAAAATCCACTCCTCGAAGTGCCCTTTTTATCCCAACGTTGACAGTGTAGACAGACAGACAGTTTCATAAACAATGCAATGTGCCACATTGACTCAGTTTCCCACAGGTATTCATTGTCGAAATTACTAAAAACTCAAGATTTCATTGCAACTTTTTGAGTTTTGCGGACTAAAACTTACCCTAACCCTCAACAAAAGATAATTATCTTGCTCATATGTAAAGGCAGTTTACCCTCAAACTTAAACTTTTTAGTTTTAGCCCTGAAAGTTAACATTTTTTTGTGAAGACAGTTACCTTGAAATTTTGAGTTTTCCTAACTTTTTTATTTTAACTTATCTTTCATTGAGATAACTCATCATTTATATGTAATAAAAAAGTATATTTCATATGTATAAAAACTTCTACATACTAACAATTATTAGTTGGCTCAAATATAGTTCCCCTCAAACCTAAGAGTTTAGTTATGGGCTAAAAACTCAAAAATCTCTATACAAATTTAGATTTTTATACACATTTTTCATTTTTTGATTGTAGGTTACAGGCGATCTGCTGTTTCCCTTCAAACTGAAACATTTTAGCCTCAAAGCTCAAAAAATCTAGAGAAAGACAGTTCCCATAAAAAATTAAGATGTTGACAGTGTAGCCAAAAGTAATCCAATCCTAAACTACTGGTCAGCATAGATACGTTGGCTCAAATATAGGCAGTTCCCCTCAAACTTAAAGGCCTACTTCACCGGTTTGAATATGAAGGTGTATTGAATTCTGAGATCCTATGTAGTATAAATGTGCAAAAAAAAAAAAAAAATCGGTTCATCCTAGCCTGAGAAAAGGCAGAATTTCTCCTTCTCGTGACATCACAGAAAGAGAAATATAGGGTTAAAAAAAACTTACTTTGTAAATATTACTGTGATGTCACAGTAAAAGACATCACATTAATATTTACAAAGTAAGTTTTTTAACCCTATATTTCTCTTTCTGTGATGTCACGAGAAGGAGAAATATAGGGTTAAAAGCCTTTTCTCAGGCTAGGATGAACCGATTTTAATTTTTTTCGCACATTTATACTACATAGGATCTCAGAATTCAATACACCTTCATATTCAAACCGGTGAAGTAGGACTTTAAGAGTTTAGTTTTAGCCTCAAAACTCAAACATCTCTATACCAGTTTCCTTGAACATTTTTCCCCAAATTTTTCATTTTTAAGTATTAGGTTAAAAATAACACCTATCCTAATCTACTGGGGGAAATAGAAATCCTTGGTGAGCATAGAGACGATACAGGGGATCTGCTTCTTGTGGCTGTATCCGGGCAGACTGGAGGAAGACTCAAACTGTAGCGCCACCGTGTGGTTGACGCGCGTCATGACTTGCATCAGCTCCAGCTCTCTGCCGTGTCGCTGTAACATCTGACACAGAGACTGCATGAACCACGAGCCATTAGACGTGTTTCTCCATGAGTAGTAGCCTGGGGGAACACAATACACAGATTTAAAGGCCCAGTGTGTAGTAAAGGGGTAATTTTGGGGTGTTTTGGAGGTATATACAGTCCCCTCCAATAGTATTGGAACGGTGAGGCCAATTCCCTTATTTTTGCTGTAGACTGGAAACATTTGGGTTTGACACCAAAAGATGAATATGAGACAATAGATCAACATTTCAGCTTTCATTTCCAGGTATTCACATCTGGATCCGATACACAACTTAGAAGATAGCATTTTTTGAAAAGGAACGATAAAATTTTTAGGCGAGCAGAAGTATTGGAACAGATAGACTTTAAATAAATTAAAGTGAATAAACCGTAATATTTTGTCGTAGTGGTGAGATTCTAGATTGCAACGCTACATTGGTTACCCCTCTCTTTGGGAGAATTTATAAAAGGTACGGTGGCCTTCAAGGACAAGAAGCTAGTTACTAAAGATGGCATCCTCCACCAGACAATAATAGCCTGTAAAACATTATACAGATTTAAAGGAACAGTGTGTAACAGTATTTTTCTAGGCATATAGTGGTGAGATTCTAGATGTCAACGCTCCCTTTCTAACCCCACTCTTTGGGACAATTCAAGATTTGAGATGTTAGATGGGGGAAAATGCACAGTTTTAAAGGTACCTTTCGCCAGTCAATTCATTACAATCCCATTGCTGTATTGTTGTCTCGACTCATGTTTGCAAACATTAAATTTATTTGTTTATTTGTGTTGAAACATTGTGTCATCTGGTATTTAATTGCCATCTTCTCATCTTTTAAGACGCTGATATTTCAATTCCACGACACTCTCTTGTAGAAAAAGGCCATACAGTGACACAATAAGACAACCATTATAAGTTGCTATTATTAGTTTAATAGTTTAATATATATTTTACCTGGAGCGGTGGAATACGCGTAAAGGAAATCTGCCTCCACTGGAATCCGCTCTGACGTTTCCTCGGCAACACTGTCTGCCTCAATGCCTCCATCCAGCTCTGAACCTCGGCACGCCTGGAAAAGAACATTTATTATTAAAGGTGCTACGAGGAACTTTTAAATATTTCTGAAACAGTCTAATTTTTCCTCTGATGATCATAAATGACATGTAACAGCAAACGAGACCATCAGTGCAAAGAATGCTATTTTAATGTAGTTTTTCTTTATGCCTTTTGTCATGGGTATATACGCTCACCCAGGAACAACAGCTGGCGTAGTAAAAACACTACCACTTTTGTCCAAAGGGGGGCGCAAGAATGAACACAAAGTGAAAGTTACAATGGGCACCATTAACTTACATGTAGCAGGGGCATCTAGTTTAAAAGCTACAATAAGAACCATTGTCAGTCTCGTCCCTGTGATATGTAAGGTGTCACATAAAATATTCAATATATCTTAGCCTGGAAATCCAGACCTGCCGCTGGCAAATTCATTTTGCTGCGCCTGTCGGTCTGGACACTCTCCATTGAAGCTCATTAAATATGTCAAAAAATCTTGAGCAGGGGGTGCCCTTAGCTCAGTTGGTAGGGCGTCCCCCCCATGGGCCTAGGCCAGCAGCGGACCCGGGTTCGATTCCAGCCCGCGGTCGTTCTCTGCATGTCACTCCCCTCTCTGCCCCATTTCAACTCTGTCTCTACACTATCAATAAAGCATAAAATTGCCAAAAAAAAATCTTAAAAAAAAAAAAAAAAATCTAAAAAAAAAAAAAAATTAAATTAAATCTTGAGCTACCAATCAAATCAGGAAAGCATAGAACATGTGTGTTGCACAGGCCCATGTGTGTGTCTATTGAGCAGTTAACAGGTAAAGTTGACCTGGGGCCTATTGCATAAAACTAGGATAAGGGATTAACCTAGGATTTTTCGGTTATCCTGGATTGCGTTAGCCATGATCCGGTTGCATAAAAGCAGAGGGACATAAATTACCCCGGAGATTCATCCTTTACGTTTAACCTGGTCCCGACCAGGCTAAACGTAAAGGATAAACTTATTCTGTTGCCTGACTGGCTCAGTCAGCTGTCAGCTGAAGGTGTTTAACAGTTATTCCATGATCTTCTGTGTAATGCTTAAGTTTCAATAACCTGTTTTAAAGTACCATATAAAAGACTGCATTGTCATTTAGTTAAATAGTTCTTCTTTTTTATTATTTAACCTGAACCATTTATAATTAACTTAATTATAATTACATTAAGATGAAATTATATAAATTATAATAATTTATGTGATAGTCTGTTCATATTGCGGGCTATATTTATACAATTGATTATCGATGGTAGATGACGTTGCAAATGTGGGTCAAATAAATTCACTTTGTACTTATAACTATATCGAGGTGCATCTAAAACAAAATTAAATATCTATGAAAGTTTCCTTTTTTCTGTAATTTAATTCAAAAAGTGAAATTTAAATATGTTCTAGATTCATTACACATTAAAGCGGCTACGAGTAACATTTAAATATCTTTTAAACAGCCTCATGTTTCCTCTGATAATCATAAATTACCTTTAACAGCAAACGAGACCATCAGTGCAAAGAAAGACGTTTTTATATAGTTTTTATTACTGCTTTTGGTCTGGTCGCACACCCAGTCCGATTTTCGGTTCGCTCGTGCAGGCTCTATGGTCACATATCCGTATTGGTTGCAGATTTCAGTGTGGCGCTGCAGCGCGATTTGAGAAGCCTATCCCTCCAGGTGAGGGAAGGGGAGCGGGAGCCTTGTTTGAGACAGTTATTTGTCGTCATAATGACTGATAACGGGGCTGAACCATCAAAGAAAAAAAGAGAATGCAATGAAGAAAAGCGAAAAGGGAGAGTGAGTGATAGGTGGGCGGGAGGACGTTGCCAAGCAACGTATATACAATTTCACGAGAGCGAAACTAGACTGACTAAATGAATGAGCGGTTGGTACTAACACAAAGTTTGCTTTGCTTCACCATCATCAGATAACCATTATCTGAAATAGTCATTATTTACATCAACAACACAAACACATTACCTCATCGTGATCCATACTAACTGCCGTCTCTCATTCTTTCGCTTTCTGTGAGGACACGTAATCTTTCAGCTCCGTGAGAGAGAGTAGTTAGGTGACGCTGCTGAATCAACTCATTGCAATCAGGTGTGTGTACTGACTGGCATTAGTTGATGCAGTCAGTGTCAAAACCACTCTCACGGAGCCGAAAAGAGTCCTCACACTTTCAACACACGAACATGCACTATATTGCGCCCTTCTCAGTCCACACTCACGCGCCTCGCACGAGCATTTGCGACAGCGGGCGTCGTAAAAATACTACCGCTTTTGTCCAAAGGGGATGCCAACGTGCCATCTTACTCGTAGTGCCTTTAAGTGAAATTAATCTAGAATAAACATACTTTTCAGAAGGTCGAATATTTTGAGATACTGGATTTTTTATTCCATGATCAATCAATCATCCAGGGCGGCAGACAGTGGTGAAGTGGGTAGGAAGATTGCCTCTGGAGTGCAGGGTCGGAGGTTCGATTCCCCGCCTACCCGCCACATGTCGAAGTGTCCCTGGGAAAGACACTGAACCCCAAATTGCTCCCGATGGTTCAGAGAGCGCCTTGCATGGCAGCTACTGCCATCGGTGTATGAATGGGTGAATGTGGTAAGATATGTAAAGCGCTTTGGGGCTGAGAAAATCAGCTAGAAAAGCGCTATATAAGTCAAGTCCATTTACCATTTACCATCCAAAAAGAAGGCCTGACATATTTCACTTTGTGTAATGAAAGTTTCACTTTTTGAATGGACTTTCCATGATATTCTATTTTTTAAATGCACCTGCATACTGCTCACTGTCAACTATTTTATCATAAAACAATGCAGGGACATCAAGATTAGTTGGCAGAGATGACATCCCCTGTATAAAATGAACTGCCCCCTGACTTACGGTTTAAACTAGCAAGGCATTGTGGGAAAATGGGCCGTCTTTTACATTTTTACATCAGTAAATCTGTGTTCGATCTCTGGGTCTACTTCTGAAAGCTGTGGGCTGGCACTTAACAGAATGACTTACACCTGGCTTGACAAAGCGGCTCCTTTACATCCTGGATTGGCGTTTATGCAACTGACTAATCCGAAGTGCCCAGGCTAGACTTAGTCAAGGCTGGCTTTATCAATCATCCTGGATGTCTTTATTCCACTTTTATGCAATAGGCCCCTGGTGTCTTTGTGTGTATATATAAACGTACCTGTATGAAGAACAGTTTGGGTTTGCCCACCAGACTCTTGCAGCGATCTCCTTTGTAATACTTGGTCAGGTCTTCCAGCTTCTCAGGTCCGTCTATGCCGTAGATCAGTCCCTCGTCTCCGTGACTCAGCAGCACACACACAAAGGACGCGCTCTGACTGTGGTCCTCCTTTGAGACTAAAGGGAGAGAGAGATAGAGAGAGAGGGAGAGAGACAGGAGGGAGAGAGACAGACAGGGAGAGAGAGAGGCAGACAGGGAGAGAGAGAGAGACGGGCAGACAGGGAGAGAGAGAGACAGACAGGCAGGGAGAGAGAGAGACAGACAGGCAGGGAGAGAGAGAGACAGACAGAGAGAGAGAGAGAGGGAGAGAGAGACAGACAGGGAGAGAGAGAGAGAGAGAGAGAGAGAGAGAGAGAGAGAGACAGGGAGAGAGAGAGACAGACAGGCAGAGAGACCGACAGACAGGCAGAGAGACCGACAGGGAGAGAGAGAGACAGGGAGGGAGGGAGGGAGAGAGAGACAGACAGACAGGGAGAGAGAGACAGACAGGGAGAGCGACAGACAGGGAGAGAGAGAGAGAGACAGACAGGGAGAGAGAGAGACAGACAGGGAGAGAGACAGACATACAGGGAGAGAGAGACAGACAGGCAGGGAGAGAGAGAGACAGGGAAAGAGACAGACAGGGAGAGAGAGAGAGAGACAGATAGACAGGGACGGGCAGACAGACAGACACACACACACACAATAACAGAAAACATAGAAAATGGTTATGGGTGTGCTTGTGTGGTAGTGGTTATATGTTGTAAAAATGAAATAAAGATTTTAACTCTGGCTTTATCCAACATCTCAATAATTAGTTAGCTCGAAATTGTATGTTAACTCGAAAATCACAATTCGATTGAATGGCAAAAAAAAAATTGTCTTTTACATAGATAGTATATAAGTACAGTATATAGTAAAGTATATAGTATATAGTATATAATGGTCT
>CM047512.1:28820930-28843430 GCA_026122265.1 Ammodytes dubius | reverse complement strand
AAGAAAAACCTCATTCATTATATTATAATAGTGATTTTATAATGGTAGAACGCTGGTTCCGTATGGGTGAAGTATTCATTTAAGTGTTTTGAGCAGCTGAAATGAAACTGAATTTAACCCCATTGACTGTGTCTGTATATTCATTTAATATGTCAAGTCAAGTCTATTGTCAATTTCTACAATATGTAGAAAAACATGATTTTTTTTTTCTGATTTAGTTCAACATATAAATGGGCACTACAAAGAGTATTTTACAGCAGTATTGCATCATAATGAATCACACCAAATATCTCACATGTAATTACTTGTTGATAGTAAGCTAATGTACAGCCCAAAGTGAAAGTACATTTGACAGAACAACAGTGGAAATGATTAACAGTTCATTTGACTGGCAAAGCGAGGTCTGATGCTCATATCGAAACTTAAACATTATATAATGTGTGGGAGTAGTGAACAAGTCATTAAAGTAGTAGCCCAGTTTAACTATATTTAACAAAAGCTTGCTAGTAGTAGTAATACATTAATGTTGGCGTGATTCATGTAGTTCAATTACTTTTTTGCCATTGTGTGTGTGTGTTTGTGTGTGTTAACTCCTGAATATACACACTACACACACATGCCATAAACGAAAGGAAGCATTTGCTCCTCTAATTGAACCCTTATTGACGAGCCCCAGTTAAAAGAAAATCTAGATTTGTTAACAACACAAATCAGCTCACCTGTGAAATGCTATATAAATGTTTTATATGATATGACACCTTGAGTTTCTGCAATAAACTCAGTATGTGACTTTTTTTTTGTATTATATTTTGTTATAATTTTATATCAGAATCTATCTATCTATCTATCTATCTATCTATCTATCTATCTATCTATCTATCTATCTATCTATCTATCTATCCGCCTGTCTGTCTGTCTATCTATCCATACAGTAGGCTACATTGTCAATTTTTTTAAAGTAGCTTTAGTTAATCAAAGAATACACAGTATTATACAGTAGCACTCCATCCAAATGAACCATATCCAGTAGCCTATATTTAACATCATCATTTTAAAATATCACAATACATCAGTGGTTGACAGTAACAGCCAACAGCTCCTAGCTAACATTAAGTAAACGTGTACTTACTGACAATTTCAACTAGCAAAACAAGGTACTTGAAAATCGAAACTCATTCATTTAAAGTTTCAAAAATACCTGAGTCACTGTCCATATCTGTGTGTAATTGCAGCTAGGCTAATAATAATAGGCCATTTACAACTCAACACTAGCATATCAGTTTAGGGCGTAACATTGACGTACACCTGAAGACTAGTATTCGTGTATTAACTACAACAATATCGACTAAATGAAACTTTGTCAAGCTCTTACGCGTCAATAATAACTTTTTTAAATTTACCTTTGAGTGCGAGGCGGGGTTTAGAAGCAGGTATGATCTCTTCCTCGACCTGACTTTTACTGTAACATTACAAGGAAATGTCAAAGTTGTTCAAAGTACAGGTCTGAAAGTCTTAGCCAATGAGGAGCGCTGCTTTGCTTTGAGGGCGGGAGCAATGTGCTTACGTCATACCCACCTTGACCACAGAGAGGAGTTGATTGGCTGAGAGAAGTGTCCGTTAACGCCACAGCCAATCACAAGGGTGAGAATTTAAGAAACCGAAAAATACACATTTTATTTGATCATCTTTATTGGTGATCCCGAAGGACACAGTAGGCTCGTTCGACCTAACTTTCAGCTCGTCTGGAAAGTAGACGAGAGTAGCCGAGTGCAGTCGGGGGAGGGTTTAAAAGGGGAGCCCGAAGTCGGACAGCTGGAATCTGTCGTCATCGACTCGCTATGGCGGAAGCAGCATTTGCGTTTTTCCTTGCTGATGAGATCGATGCAGTTGAAGTCCCTCTTTTTCTGAATGACGAACCCAATCCAATAAGGTAATTAGCCTAATTACTGTTAGATAGGCTATACTAAAACAGTCCGATTGGTTACTCCGATTAAGAAATAAGGTAAATGGTGCAATGTTTGACTTTCTTTCTCATTCAAAAGTAGCCTATTCGGCTTAGGCCTATTACAATGCGAAAATATTTTAAAACCAAAATATAGGCTACAGGTCTACATGTGCAGAAATAGGCTACAATTTAGAAAATCTAAGAATAAAACAAAACGAAAATGAAAATAAAGGTCTAATATATTTCCTTTTTATATAGTCTAAATACAAACACATTTTAAGCTCGGAAAATAGTTAATTGTCCAACCAGGCTTTTCGTTTTGTTTTTCTTTTAAACAAACAAATGAACAGCAATGGAATTTTTGCCACCTCTGTTCCATTGTCTCTTTGCCCTGGTAAAAAAACCAAACATGATCTTCAAAAGAAAAGCTTAAAACGTCTCTCAAAATGAACTTTAACTGATTGGCCAAGGCCTTATACAAATGTTGAAATACACGTGTATAATCATTATTTAATAGGCTTATGCTAAAGAAACAAAACAAATGTTTCATTGTTAAATCTTGGTACTGATTTGCTCCAATAAGGCCTAGCAGCTACAAGGCTGATTTGAATAGCCTACCTCTACAAACCAAACAATGCTTACCTTATGCTAATAATTTGCTTACCATCCCTAGATCTGTTGCAAAGATAAGGCGTTTTGTGGAAGAAGTGGTCCCACATTACTCGCCATCAGACTTCAAAAGTCATTTTCGCCTGTCTAGGCGAAATGTTGAAGTATGTAGAATATAACTTTCAATTTGTATAATGTGGATAGATTGCTATATAAAAAATATTCTCTTTTTTCAATCAGGATGTGATGACCACCCTGGGCCCACACTATATGCAGCGCGCAACACTGCCACTGCAAAACAGTGTGCTTGCCTGCCTGTGGACCCTGTCCAACCAGGAGTCCTACAGGGGTGTTGCAGACCGCTTCAACACGTCAAAATCCACCCTATGTGACCATGTTCACCACTTCTGTGACATGGTGACATCCCACATGTCGAATTACATATGCTGGCCCACTGGAGAGGCATTAGTGGCGTCGGAGAGGGGATTTAGGGAGAAGGGATTCCCGAATGTGGTGTGTGCGGTGGATGGGTGCCACATCCCGATTTTTAAGCCATGTTGCCAAAATCCAGTGGCTTATTTTAACCGGAAGCAATTTTACTCTGTTGTCCTCACTGGGTTCTGTGACAGCGAGAGGCGCTTCACCCACGTAAATGTGGGCAACCCAGGCAGCTGGCACGATGCGAGGGCGTTTCGGTTGTCGGATGTGGGCCGCACCCTGGAGCAAGATCCCCAGTCCCTGGTGCCAGAGGGAATGTATTTAATTGGGGACTCTGCCTACCCGCTATTGCCCCAGCTAATGAGGCCATACAGGGACAATGGCCATTTGACAGCTCGGCAGCGCCATTTTAATCGGAGATTAAATGCAGCCCGAGTGGTCATAGAGCATGCATTTGGCATTCTTAAAATGAAGTTTAGGCGGCTCAGATGCCTTCAAATGAAGAATGTCAATAACATTAGCAAGGCCGTTACAACCTGTTGTATCCTGCACAACATTTGTTTGGCAGTGGGTGACCCAGTGGAGGTAGAGGAGGCTGAAGCAGCCGAGAATTGGTTGCATCCCCCAAACCATGATGCGGTCCAAACCCGAAATGCGCTTTGTGCAGGCCTTTAAGCACCAACCCAATTTTTTTTCCTGACAGGAACACACAGACAAGTTTTTTTTTTTTTTTAGTTTTTTTAATGAAAGTTTAGGCTATTGAAAATAAAAAAAATGCCTCAAAAAACAAATGCTCAGTGCTTCTTTTTCAAAAGATCGATTATGGCGTCTTGCCTTTTGCCAATGTTTCTAAGCTCCATTGCTATCTCCCCCATGTTAGCCAACAACTTTGCCTCAAACGATCGCCTCTTCTTCTCTTTCAGCCTTCTCCGCCGCTCCTGGTCAGGCCGAACCAGCGACTCCAAGGCGCTGGTCCTCCTCTCTGAGTGGGCCTCATAGAGGTCATAGAAGGAAGGATCGTGGGAGACCCGTTGTGCGCGGGTTCTTCGTCTGGGCTGCTCCCCGGTGGGCCGAGATGGTCCGGGCTGCTCCCCGGTGGGCCGAGATGGCCCGGGCTGCTCCCCGGTGGGCCGAGATGGCCCGGGCTGCTCCCCGGTGGGCCGAGATGGCCCGGGCTGCTCCCCGGTGGGCCGAGATGGTCCGGGCTGCTCCCCAGATGGTCCGGGCTGCTCCCCAGATGGTCCGGGCTGCTCCCTGGTGGGCCGAGATGGTCCGGGCTGCTCCCCAGATGGTCCGGGCTGCTGCTCGGTGGGCCGAGATGGTCCGGGCTGCTCCCCAGATGGTCCGGGCTGCTGCTCGGTGGGCCGAGATGGTCCGGGCTGCTCCCTGGTGGCCCCAGGTGGCTCCTTAAGTTGCTGTGAGCAGCTGGTCTGCGTTGCGGCAGGCCTCGCGGATGGAAAGAGCGGGGTTGAAATAATAGTGCCTGGGGGTGCACTTCCAACCCCACACCTCCCATAAATTTCCTCCATGATCTGTTGAAATTGCAGAGATTTTTTTTTTTTAGAAAAAGCATTTTACCAAATCAACATGCAAGAATAAATAAAATTACTTACCCCATAGTACTCCCATGTAATGGAGCCTTCCCCTGTTGACTGGCTGCGGTCCTTTGCCCTTTTATAGGTTGTCAGGAGGTTATTTAATTTTTTTCTAATTTTATCGCTTGAAAATGTATGGCCATGGTTTCGGAACTGCTGTTCAATGATTTTGTAGAAACCGGGTTTATTGTGATAGTAGGTATGCATGTTTGCTTTGGTGAGGTCCAACAGAAGCAGAATGGTGTTGTGAGTGAAATCTGTAGAGTGTAGAAGTGTGTTAGTAAAACAAATGTATCCTGATTAACTGTTGAGATCCTGATTTGAATTGATGTACCTTGTCTTGTTTCCAGTTGATCTAAACGGCTGGAAGGTGCCATCCCTGATGTTGTCGGCTGAGGTTCTGCTTGAGCGCGTGATAAATCCAAAGGTGGAGAGGGAAGGACGGCTGCTGCTGTTAAAAAGGAGAAAATAAAAACATTTAAATACATTTGTATTAGTTGTATTTGCTTTAAAGTGCATTTGATTCAAATTGTGTTACCTTGATAACTCCTTGCTTGCTGCAGCATCTGTTTGGCAAGATTGTGATCTGGAAAAAGCATGTACATCTATTAAAGTCATATCAATAATTTTATAGGGAAACAAGTTGGTTGTTTACTCACCATTTCGTATTCTTTCAGCTATGTCAGGGGTAACCTTGACAGTTATTTCCCCCAGGTTGTCACTGAGCCTCAATGTCTCCATTGTAAATTCTGCAGACAAATGCTATCTACAGTGTAGGCCTATTTATATTTTTTCATTGATTGAAAGTCTCAATGAACCACACCAGTGAATGGGCTCTATAATTGGGAAAGCTCTCAATCTATGGTTCAAACTGCACCTACACAATTAAGAGGCCCTTGAGCTTTACAGACATGAAAGGTGAACTACAAATGTCAATTGAACACAGCCCTTCTGTCATTTGTAAATTTTGTTTGACACACCTTGCCACAAAATCAATTTGACCCACTGGTTTTTCACTTAAACAGAACCATGCAGAGAAGAAATAATGCATGTAAAACTCATGGGCATTGATTAGTTCACAAAGAATAAGAGGTTTCTTAATATCCTCAAAAAATGCATGTTTTCATTGAAGTTAAACATTGCAAAAAGATTGTTTTTATATTTATTTGGTAGGTTTTGAAACTTACAACACATGTAGGCTACAATGGAACATGAAAAAGGGAAGAAGTATTTTTTAATTAAATATTTTCATACATGGGAATTGTCCTGCTAACCAGTATCTTTAAGTTTAAGACATGTGTTATCTGTTAATTATGCAATATGTATCCAGAAACAATGCTGCACATGTTTTGGCAATGTCCCTATACCACTACATTTTGGAAAGATGTATCCCGGTATATTACAATTTTGTCTCTGATATTCTGTGTTGAAAGTCATCAAATTGTCATAATTTTAGGAAAGTAGGCCTACCATATTCACAAAGCCAAATGTAGTCTCTCTAACCCTTTTATAACCTTTGGAAAGGAAACTGAACAGTAGGCTACACAAAACATTTCTCATTTAAAATATAAGAAAGCTGCTAAAACTTTTCAATCATGCTCCATTTTTATTGTATTTATTTGAAAAACACCCCCTGGCTCTGCTCTTGACTTGAGTAGGCCTAATGCATATTTAGCCTATATTTGTAATAATTACTCTTTTGTATGTTTTTACTGCATTATTGTATAAAGATTGAAACAAAGGTGTATTCAAATTTGAGTGACCGGATTCAGATTCAGATTCAGAAGACTTTATTTGCCATGACATGTGAACATGTATGGAATTTGATTTGGTACAGTGGAGTTTACAGTAGGACAAGTGCAAGACAGGACAAGACAGTGCAAACCAACATATATAGTGCAAAAATGAGTAAATAATAAATTATATAATCATATAATCAATAAGAAGTGCCAACGTGCCAAGAGATCAAGTATATGTACAACAGACCATTAGGTTACTGAGGGGGGGGGGGGAGGGCAGAGCATTTAATAGTCGGATGGCCGTGGGGAAGAAGCTGTGCAAATGTCTAGTTTTGAGAGTCCTTATTGACCGCAACCTCCTGCCTGAAGGGAGCGGGGCGAAGAGACCGTGGCCTGGGTGTGCGGGGTCAGCCATGATCTTTCTGGCCCTCCCCAGAGCCCTGCTGTTAAACAGGGCCCCAAGGGGGGGCAAGGGGCAGCCAATCACCTTCTCCAATCAATTTTGTCTCTGATATTCTGTGTTGAAAGTCATCAAATTGTCATAATTTTAGGAAAGTAGGCCTACCATATTCACAAAGCCAAATGTAGTCTCTCTAACCCTTTTATAACCTTTGGAAAGGAAACTGAACAGTAGGCTACACAAAACATTTCTCATTTAAAATATAAGAAAGCTGCTAAAACTTTTCAATCATGCTCCATTTTTATTGTATTTATTTGAAAAACACCCCCTGGCTCTGCTCTTGACTTGAGTAGGCCTAATGCATATTTAGCCTATATTTGTAATAATTACTCTTTTGTATGTTTTTACTGCATTATTGTATAAAGATTGAAACAAAGGTGTATTCAAATTTGAGTGACCACGTCAGACTTTTTCGTAACCAATTGGGCAAATGCATCAAAGACACGGGGTTTAAACTCCCAATTAGCGCTCAGCTCCGCCTGTCAGTAAGACGTTTCCCATCAGACATTTCGCTCCCGCAGCCCGTGGGGAGCAACTGCAGCGACTTGCTCCGTGTCTGTGTCCGTCTTGATACCGCGGGACTTCAAAGTCTCAAGCAGCCGAGCCGCAGCCAGCCACGTGTGCAAGTGGGACAAAAAGTCTAACCATAATGCAGTGCGCTCAGCAAGTGTCTGTGTCCGTCTTGATACCGCGGGACTTCAAAGTCTCAAGCAGCCGAGCCGCAGCCAGCCACGTGTGCAAGTGGGACAAAAAGTCTAACCATAATGCAGTGCGCTCAGCAAGTGTCTGTGTCCGTCTTGATACCGCGGGACTTCAAAGTCTCAAGCAGCCGAGCCGCAGCCAGCCACGTGTGCAAGTGGGACAAAAAGTCTAACCATAATGCAGTGCGCTCAGCAAGACGAGCGTCATAATTGCGCAGGTCTTAGCAAGACGGCGACAGGTCGAACGAGCCTAGTGTCAGTAGGTAATGACACAGACTTGATAGTACTCTTGTTGCATCATGCTGATCTGAATGCACACAAGCTTGGCAAGTCTGACCTGTATGGGTTCAGTTTGGTGAGCCTAAACAGACCTGGCTGGTTTTATCTGTGTTTTATCTAGTGCCGCCCAATTTCTTCCCTAAAGATCTCTCATTACATTGGTCCATTTCATCACTCAATTTGGCCCACCTGATCACATACTTTCAAGCAGCAGTGTATGGTGCATAAAGTAGACAAAGGAGTTACTTGGTCCCACGGTGTGTGACAATCTCCTCTTTCTCCATGCCATTTCAGGCTGTGATTCTACATCTCGTCTATTTGGCATAGGAAAGGGAATGGCACTGAAAAAAGTAAAAAATGACACTAGCTAGGGGAGGGGTAATCTAATTCATGAGAGGCACCTGTTATACCCCTGGCAGGTAAGCCAGGCAGTTTTTCAGGTTAGAAGCCAGTCTAAAAGCAGCATCGCCATCACCCATTGGCAGTACGATGATTGGATATTCAATAAGTGTGGAGCTCATGTGCATATTCAAATTCATTTAAAAAGAAACTTGTAATACAAAAAAAGTTACTTTTCATGTATACTTTTACTATGTAAAGTTTTATTGTGGTAGGAGTAAAGGAAAAAATTAAGCCTATTTGGGTTTATTTTAGGCGTGTACGATTAGTGTATAGCTAATTTGCATATTAAAATTCATTTTCAAAGAAACTTGTAATACAAAAAAATGTTAATTATCATGGATACTTTCATTGTATCATGTATCATCATAGAAATGATCTGAGCTGAAAAAAATTATTTTACAATTTATTCTATGAAAAACGCTATTTTGCCTGGACTATAAATGATATATTACTTTACAGAATTTATACGGGAAAATGTAACTCATGGTTGCTACAAAGAGTTTTAAAGTATTTTTTTTAATGCGACTCGAAATTAGTGTTCCAAAAAATAGAATAGAAATCATTATAATTTATAATTATTAATAAATCTGCAAATAACCTCAAAATAGATTTCAAAATAAGACAGTAAGAAAAGATGCTTTAATTTTTTCATTTATTATACTTACAGTATTTTTTTTCAATGATTCAGGATAAGCCGTAGACAGGCAACAACAACACAATTGAAAAAAAAATTCAAACTTTCTGTTTTTTAAACTGTACAACTTGTTTTGCTCATGATATGTATGCTTTGTGAGTCTTTAACTGTGTGTGTGTGTGTGTGTGTGTGTGTGTGTGTGTGTGTGTGTGTGTGTGTGTGTGTGTGTCCGATGAGTGAGTGAGAGAGTGAGAGAGAGAGAGAGAAAGAAAGAGAGAGAGAGAGAGAGTGTGTCTGTGTGTTTCTGTGTGAGTGTGTGTGTGTGAGTGTGTGTGTGTGTTTGTTTGTTTGTGTGTGTAATGTTTACAGCATGTGTGTGTGTGTGTGTGTGTGTGTGTGTGTGTGTGTGTGTGTGTGTGTGTGTGTGTGTGTGCGCAGTGCAGTGCATTAATTCTCCAGTCTTTTCTGCAGTTGGTCATTGATTCTTCTCAGCTGAGTCTCTGTAGTTTGAACATGTTTGGCTTCCAGTAGCAGAGCGGGAAGACTGGCCGCTCCATACTGTAAACAGACAGAGGGATATGTTTAGTCTAGATTGTTTATTTCAAACATTAAAGAAAAAAAAGATAATATAAAATTAAAAAAAAAAATTAGTGAGTTAGTGAGTGAGTGAGTGAGTGAGTGAGTGAGTGAGTGAGTGAGTGAGTGAGTGAGTGAGTGAGTGAGTGAGTGAGTGAGTGAGTGAGTGAGTGAGTGGAGTGAGTTGTTTTAATTTGGATTCATTATTATAGATTCATCACATATATATATATATATATTAGTCATATATATTAGTTCAGTGTATGTGTGGTAGCAGATTTTTGCATAATGATATATCTCTGGACTCAAATGTTGGAATACTTATTAATGCAATAGGACACAGTTGCTATAAACTAGTATAGACCTTATAGTGCAATGATATATGTATATATTGAATGTGTTTTAGTGTAAACTGAAATGTAGATTCCTCAAATGGGAGTGACCCAACAGACCACTCGGACAGCCACGCCTCTGGTTAACTTATGCACAATTACTCTGTCTGTTCTTCTATTGTCCTATGCTCAAACTCCTCCTATGGTTAAGTTATGTACGTTAGAACTGTCTGCCTCTCAGCCTGTCTCCCCTCCGAACCACTGTTAGACACCTTCCCCCACCCAGCTTCCTTAAAGGTGCAGTGTGTAATATGACATCATCAAGAAAGTTCTACAAAGTTCTAGAATGCAACGCTCCCTGGGTAACACCACCCCTTTAGAATAATAGCAGAAGCTACAGTGGCCTTCAAGGACAAGAACAATTCTAAATTTAAAACAATGCACCTGATGACATTCCAACTATGACACTTTAATGATGGCAGCACTAGGCCTTGGTCCAAAATATGCAGAAATATGGACATATACGAGACCCTTTCTAAGGGAAAAAATAATAATTCAAAAAAAAAATTTCAGCCATTATGCACTAAATTAAATGTAGTTATGGATATTATAATTACTTTCTACAAAATCTGCTAGGAAATAAAACCCAAAATTCTACACACTGCAGGTTTAAGTATGTATATTTGAACCTGTCTACCTGTCTCCTTCCTGTCTCCTACGATGTCCTTAAATAGTTCATGACTTTAAGGAAACTTGGCTCACTCTTGCAACATACTTACATGTGATTGTATTAGTGGCCTCTCCGCGGAGATCCTTGCTTATGATTGAAATAAAACCTGATGCTATACAACCGTATCATTGTTGCTTAATTTTCCCATTACAGTATGCATAATCATTTTGTCATAGAGGCTACTGGGGGCTTGTGTGTGGGCCCTAGCGGGCTGTGGGCCCTTAGAATTGTCATCACCTTTCCCCCCTATACGACGGCGCTGTGTGTGTGTTTGTGTGTGTCTGTGTGTGTGTGTGTGTGTGTGTGTGTGTGTGTGTGTGTACCGTCTCCTTCTCTTTGGGGTGTGTGTGTGTGTGTGTGTGTGTGTGTGTGTGTGTGTGTGTACCGTCTCCTTCTCTTTGGGGTGTGTGTGTGTTTGTGTGTGTGTGTGTGTGTACCGTCTCCTTCTCTTTGGGGTGTGTGTGTGTGTGTGTGTGTGTGTGTGTGTGTGTGTGTGTGTTTTGTGTACCGTCTCCTTCTCCTTGGGGTGTGTGCGTCTGTATTCCAGGTATTGTGTGTTCATGTCTGTGACTCCGTGGAGGAACGCTTGGCTCAGCTTCAGATCGGACAGTCGCAGTGTGAGATCATCTTTCTCCTTCTGCAAGAGGTAAGCCTTCCTCTCTGCCCTGAACACACAGACAGACAGACAGACAGACAGACAGACAGACACACAGAGAGAAAGACAGACAGACAGACAGACAGACACACAGACACACACAGACAGACAGACAGACAGACAGACACACACAGACACACAGAGAGAAAGACAGACAGACACACACAGAGAAAGACAGACAGAGAGAGACGGACAGACAAACACACATACGCACACAGACAGACGGACACACAGACACACACACAGACAGAAAGACACGCACACAGACAGACAGAAAGACAGACACACACACACGCACACAGACAGACAGAAAGACAGACACAGACAGACAGACAGACACAGACAGACAGACAGACAGACAGACAGACAGACAGACAGACAGACAGACATACAGACAGTAACAGGAATGTTAATATACGCGTTCGTTTAATGGAAATATGGAAGGCAAAAAATAAAGAATGAAATGGAGAAAAGTTTCCAAGTTCTCAGAGGAGGTTTAATGAACTGATATCACAGGACAGGTAATGCAGCCTCTCGGGACAGGAAAAGTCAAAAAAGTGAAGTCCCTTCTCAACAACAAAGAGTTATATTATCTCTGACATCAGGACACAGTCTACTGATTGGTTCAAGCTTGTTGTCAGGCAGATTTCAGAGTCCGTCCCACTTCGTTCTCTGACCGAAACCAGAGACCATGGCTGTCGTCCTCCCCCGGCCTGGAGAAAGTTTTTAAGAGTGCTTGGCTTAAAGGCCCCTTGCTCTACCAGATACAGGAATGTATCTTATCTCATGTGAAATCAGCTTCATTTTTATTGCCCAGTCTCTCTGTCTCCCAGGATCATCAGGAGAGAACATCTAACATTTACCCAAGTTAAATGTGAATAAACAACTTGTTTAAATGATTATATATTGGTAAATGCCAATTAAAGAGGGGGGGCATAATATCATTAAAATCAGAGTTTATTTTTCTAACAACAGACAGACACACACAGACAGAGAGACACACACAGACAGACACACACAGAGAGAGAAAAAGACACGCAAACAGACAGACAGAAAGACAGACGGACACACACACAGACAGAAAGACACGCACACAGACAGACAGACACACACAGACAGAGACAGACACACGGACGGACGGACGGACAGACAGACACACAGAGAGAAAGACAGACAGAGAGAGACGGACAGACAAACACACACAGACACACACACACACACACACAGACAGACAGACACACACAGACAGACAGACACATACACAGACAGACAGACAGACAGACACACACACACACACACACAGACAGACACACAGACAGACAGACAGACAAACAGACAGACAGACACAGACACACACACACACAGACAGAGGATTTTTAAACACTGGATATTATTTTAAAAAGGGATTCATTATGCTGTGAACTGCCTCTCACCTCATCAGCTCATATTTGGCATCAACAAGGCGCTGTGTCTTTGTTCGAATCAATGAACCAACCTGACACACACACACACACACACACACACACACACACACACACACACACACAGGTTATGAAAAGTAGATATACAGTACAGGGGCGGCAGTGGCGAAGTGGGCAGGGTCAGAGGTTCGATCCCCCGCCTACCCGCCACATGTCCAAGTGTCCCTGGGCAAAGAGACATTGAACCCTAAATAGCTCCCGATAGTTAGCTTGCACCCTGCGTGGTAGCTGCTGCTGCTATCGGTGTATGAATGTGTGTGTGAATGGGTGAATGTGTACAAAACAATGTAAAGCGCTTTGAGTCTGTGAAAAACCAGGGAAAAGCGCTATATAAATGGAGTCCATTTACCATCACTCTGGACTTCTTCAATAAGCTAAACGAATGACATCGCTAAAAAAGTTGTAATTGTTGTCATAGTTACCTTGGCGTTTTCTCTCTTTAGAACCTTCAGTTCCTTTTGAGAAGTTATCTGTTGAAGAAAATATTCAAATGATCGGTTTGATTAAAATTTCTCACACACACACACACACACACACACACACACAGACACAGAAACACACACACACAGGGACAGACACACACAGGAACACAGACAGACACACACACACACGCACAGAAACACACACACACACACACAGGAACAAATCAAATTGAATTTATAATGTCTCACCTGTTCCAGAAGCTGTTCTTTCACATGGGAGGCGAAACAGTCAATGGACCTTTTCACTGCTTTAGACTCCACAGACTCACTGGAGAAAACACACACACAAAACACACACACACACACACACACACACACACACACACACACACACACACACACACACACACACACACACACACACACACAAAATCAGTGAAAAAATAAAGTGTTAATAATCAGCCTAGGCTCTGTAAACTGGTATGTAAACAAAGGGAATGTTAAAGTCAGCGCACACACAGTACGGACAGGTAGCAAATGTCATGGTTTGTCAATAAACACCTTTAATGACAGGCTATAGACATGAGCGGGAGGTGTGGTGAGTAGTGAATGTGTTAGTTTTTACCTGTGTTGTAGTTTTTACCTGTATTGTAGTTTTTACCTGTATTCTAGTTTTTACCTGCATTCTAGTTTTTATTGAATATGTATAAAAATAAAATAAAACATAAAAAAAGTTCATCTGTCATGAAAAGGGGAGCATGGTAATTTTTTTAAAATCTTGGAACTAGATTAGTATTTAAATTAAACATAATTTTACTGTATTATAGTTTGTACCTGTATTGTAGTTTTTACCTGTATTGTAGTTTTTTATCTGTATTGTAGTTTTTACCTGTATTGTAGTTTTTACCTGTATTGTAGTTTTTACCTGTATTGTAGTTTTTACCTGTATTGTAGTTTTTACCTGTATTGTAGTTTTTACCTGTATTGTTCACAGAAGTCGGTGAAAGCGTCCAGAACCACGTCTAACTGGGTCCCTCCCTGTCCGCCTGCTTTCTTAGTCTTCTGTTTGTCTTTATCCACATTCCCTGATCCTGAAGATGTACTGCCTACAGGAGCAAGAATTAGCTTTATACAATGTTCAATCGGTTCAATTGATTAAGCCTATCAGCTTAAAAAGAACATTTCTTTTAGACCCGGTTGAAAGATGTCACGGTCACAAAAAAAATTAACATTAAAAGATTTTCTAAGATTAAAAAAAAATGAAGATGCTCGCCCCTCGTTCTATTACCTGATGAGGATTTTCTAGATTTAGATTTATCAGACAAAGACTTTCTTCCAGCAGACGCGATGCCTACAGGAGCAAGAAAAAGGTTTATACACTGTTCAAGTTTACAGTTAGAAAAACAATTATCAGCTTAAATAAAATAAAATAAAATAAATAGACAAACAAACACATAAATAAATAAATAAAAATGTTGTTTAACTTTTACAAAATGTACAAGAATTTAAAAAAAATTAAGATGCTCCCCTTTTCATGACAGATTATTTTTTTTTAAATTATTTTATAGGGGAGAGTGGCCTAAGTTGTGCAACTTTTCACTCAAAGTGACTTTAAAGTAAGGCCTTGACAGTAAAGTCTCCAACTCAAATATGTTCTTTAGATGGTGCAAATGTTTGTTTGTGTATGTAGTGAAAAAATTAAAAATAAAATAAAAAAGATGCTCCCCTCTCATTTTCTTACTTGATGAAGATTTTCTAGACTTAGACTTGGATTTAGATTTGTCAGATGAAGATGTTCTGGTCGTGTGTAAACTGTGCATCTTCCTCTTCTTGGGACTCGGTTTCTGAATAAATGACAAAAAGAAAAAGATTAATACAATACCTTTATTTATATACAGGTAAATCCCATTGAGACCGGCGGAGACTCTTTTTCAAGGGAGACCTGTTTCCTTTTCCCACGTTACCATTCACACACACATTCATACACCGATAGCAGGCTAACTATCTACATTCACATGAGGCAAGGTGGGTGAAGTGTCTTCTTGCCCAAGGACACAACAACCATGACACAGGTGGCATGGCGAGGATCGAACCTCCAACCCTTTGATCATTGGCCGACCCGCTCTACCACCTGAGCCTAAGTCGCCCAAAGTAGATTTCAAGGTGTGCTATGCAGTTTCAGAGGAGGGGGATTTGTTTACATTTGCAGAGTCTGCAGTTAGTTTACAAAAAAAACATATTTTCTCTTCATGTGATTCCTAGTATTGAATAATTCTATCATCATAAAAATATATTTAAGACTAGAATAAACAACTGCTGTAAACAACAACGGTGAAGTTTCAACTTTTTCGGGTAAGTTTCTAACTTCAATTAAAGGCCTACTTCACCGGTTGGAATATGAAGGTGTATTGAACTCGGAGATCCTATGAAGTATAAATGTGCAAAAAAAAATTAAATCGGATCATCCTAGCCTGAGAAAAGGCAGAAAGAGTGTTTTATGGTCTCACTGTCTAACCCTACATTTCTCTTTCTGTGATGTCACAGGCCTTTAACCAAAAAGAATATACCTTAGAAAATGTTAAATTCTCTATGACACACACAAAGAGTTACACAGTGCACCTTTAAATTAATTATGTATAGAGCATATCACTATGTTAAATAGGCTGTGTATAGGATATATCACTATGTATTGTATAGGGCATTTCACTGTCTGCTGAGGTTAGTCCGTACCCAGCTCGTTTCCTCATCAACCTCCTCATCTGAACTCAGGATGGCGCGTCTCTTCCGGGCGACTCCAGAATCAGAATCCTCCTGGAAGAAAATAATGTAGATTTTTTTTTAACAGTGTATGGTAAAATAACATTCTCTTAGTGTATGTACAGCCTTCAGTTGAAGTTTTTTTTCTTCTTTTCTCTAATGCTTTCTTTCTTTATGGTGTTATTGCCACTGTGGTATAATCATAAGTGTCTGTTAAATAAATCAATACGGCTATTTACTGACACATCCATTGTTATTGTTTTCTTACCTGGGACTGCTGATCACTTTCTGGTTCCTTCTCTGTCTCCTTGTCTTTTTTCTTCTGCTGGTTTTTGACCCTAATTTTGATGCAGAAACAGATTCAATTTGATGTGGAAAAAATAGCAATAATTCTTTATACAAGACACCTACTTGTTCTGATGAGAAAAGTGGGGTATTAAGTTGAAAAAATAAAAAAATTAAAAAAATAAATTAAAAAAAATTAAAAAAGTCAAACCAGAAACAATTTGAAATTGGGGAAAAAAAGTTGATGGATTTTTTTTTTTTTTAATGCATAAATAAATAAATAAATAAATAAATCTTGTAGCTCTACAAAGAAGTGCATATGGGCAAGTTGCAAAAAGCTGCATTTTCATCATAACACAGTTGGTGTATCAGTGTGTAAAACATTCACAAACAAACTCCTTTTAGACACTTACTTTTCTTTGGCTTTCCCTCCAGTATTTCTCCTCTTAATCTTCTCCTCCTTCTCACTCTCTCCATCCGTCTCCACCTCCTTTCTCTTCCCAGCTGTTCTACGTTTAACATTCTCTTTTGGAACCTTGTCTTTTCTTTGGGGGCCATCTTTGTTTGTCTGTCCCTCCTCTGACTCCTTTAAATCTTCCTCCAGAGCCGTGCTGTGCAGAGGGTTGTCTAGGAAACAACACACGGAATTATACGATCAGTTAGTTCAAGATTGGTAGTTTGGCACTGCAGGCTAATACATTGTTTTTTAAAGACCTACTTCACTGGTGGGAATATGAAGGTGTATTGAACTCTGAGATCCTATGTAGTATAAATGTGCAAACATCTTTGAAATCGGTTCATCCTAGCCTGAGAAAAGGCAGAAAGAGTGTTTTATGGTCTCACTGTCTAACCCTACATTTTACCAGTGTGACGTCACACTAGTAAAATGAAATAAAGATTTAAACTCTGGCTTAATTGTTTTAATGTCAGTAATCAATTGGCAAAGTTGCATGATGATATTTATAAGTAAAAAATTTAGACAGTTGGACGCTGTGGTGGTGTAGTGGATAGAGCGTGTACCATATTAGCTCCGGCCTTCGTTGCAGTGGTCGTGGGTTCAAATCCGACCTGTGTACCTTTACTGCAGGTCATCCCCCCTCACTCTCTGTCTCCCCATTTCAACTCTGTACAGTCTAATAAAGCTTGAAAATGCCCCAAAAAATAAAATGTAGCTAGAGTACCACAGTATAAACTACTCACTGTTATTGGCCTGCAGTCCCTCACTGAAGCTGGTTGGGTAGCCGATAGCTGACAGGTTGGGACTGTCTGCATTATCAACAACTTTCTGGATTCAAACACAAAATAAAAACAATGACTAAAAGTCAAAAAGTTTAATAATAATAAAATCACTTGTGGTTTAATATCTGTCTCTCCAAACTATATAATAAACAAAGCAAAAATGCCCCCAAAATAATCTAAAGAAGAAGAAAAAAGAAAGAAAGAAAGAAAGAAAGAAAGAAAGAAAAAGAAAGAAAGAAAAGAAAGAAAGAAAGAAAGAAAGAAAAAAGAAAAAGAAAGAAAGTTTTATAACAACACAATTAGAGAGACAGACAAAATGAAAATTCCCTCCTCCTGTTTTTAAAGGGGATATTATATCATTATATCGGCTAATTTATCATAATGTGAATGCTAACATTGACCAATCAACAACTTACTTGTTTTTCCTTTGGTGTCACTTTGGGCACTTTCGCTCCTCTGCCCTTCCTGGCACTGTGGACGCAAAGAAGACAGAAAAGTTTCTTCATCGTCACAATTTCTAAGTAAATTCTCAATATTTTTGACATCTCCGATCAAATGTCTCTGGTAATGACGTCTTGTTGGGCTTCGTAATAATCAACTCTGGACTAGTTGGTTTATAAAGCACTAAAATGTTTAGGGCAAAAATGCTTCATCTAGTTTTATTATTATTATTATTATTATTATTATTATGACTTAACATGGAGAAGCAGATTTAGTTTGTATGCCCCACATATCTGGAACAAACACACAGACAACTTTGAGGTTGTTTTTTTCTATCTTTTAAAGCTGCAGTGTCTAATTTCAGCCGTTGGGAGCCGTTGGGATCCCAACGGCTGTTTTCGCAACGCTCTACCTGCTGCAGCTCCTCCCTCCGAACGACAGCTAAGCGCGTTCATGTTGCACCCAACGCACCTAGTGTCTCCCCCCCATCCCCGATATATTTATTCCCCTAATCAACCTTGGCCGACCCGACACAACAGCGATCATGTCCGCACAAAAACAACAACAACACGGCCAACAATTGTGCCAAAAGACAAATTAACAGCAACTAAACGGAACAAATAGCCTTAAAACAGCATTGCAGATTCACACAAACAGCAAGGGAGCACCATACCAAACACATTTACAGCACCATTGTGTGCACGGCAGTACAAAATAAAGGCAAGTATCCTACATTACCCTACCTGGCTGTGACGGGACCGTGGCTGGCGTAGATAAACCGGTGCTTCGTTGGACTTTTCGTGGAAGTTCCCCGGACTTAGCAGTTATGTTTCGGTTCATTATGGAGGTGGTGGCTGCACACAACCGGAGTGGAGCGTGCCGGTTGTAGCTTCGCTGGAGACGGGGAAGCCAGTTGGACGGCGCCGGGGGTTAGCAGCAGTCTAGCCGGCCAGCAGGTGAACACTGTCGGGTAGCGGTGTAGCAGGGAGGCGGCGTAGATAAACACCGGTGCTTCGTTGTACTTTTCGTGGAAGTTCCCCGGACTTAGCAGTTATATTTCGCTTCATTATGGAGGTGGTGGCTGCACACAACCGGAGTGGAGCGTGCCGGTTGTAGCTTCGCTGGAGACGGGGAAGCCAGTTGGACGGCGCCGGGGGTTAGCAGCAGTCTAGCCGGCCAGCAGGTGAACACTGTCGGGTAGCGGTGTAGCAGGGAGGCGGCGTAGATAAACACCGGTGCTTCGTTGTACTTTTCGTGAAAGTTACCCAGACTTAGCAGTTATGTTTCGGTTCATTATATGGAGGTGGTGGCTGCACACAACCGGGTGAGTTAACTAATGCTATCCGACCGGTGCTAACTTGGTTTATCAGCTAAAGCACAGCCAAAGGAAGCCCATTCTCCTGGCTCACTTTCCACACGTCTTCCCCGAGCGGCTTCATACAGCAACAGCCGCCCGACTACATTTCCTCCTCAGTGTTTCTCAGTCTCTGTGTACACACTGTCCTCCCACCGTGTTAGTTGTTGGTATCCGGGGAATGGTAAATTGAGGGTTCGTTGCATAGATAGTATAGTATAGATATTTCGTTGGTGAAGACATTGCTATTCGCTGTCTGCCGTAGTAGGGCCAAACAGTAGTTTCCGACTGCTAGGGTCGTGAACGCTCATGCAACTGACGCATCAACGTCGTTGCCAAGTGAACGGACAGTCCCACAGCCAATAAGAACGCAGTATCTGAGCCTGCTCTGATTGGTCAAAATTAACATGAGCGGTGGCAATTTTGGGGGGCAGCACACAGAGGCAGGGGGGAGCAAAGTGATGAAAAAATATTTTCAGACCACTTCACCTACATATAGCTGAATGGCTATTATGACAGTTTTGCCAAATATTACAGTGAAACAATTAGACACTGCAGCTTTAAGTGCAATTTCAATATTTTTTGTTTTTGGTAAATTCACACCGAACTCCATTCAATAGTGTGGCACGTTAATATAGCAGTTACTACAAAGTGAATTGCGTCGCAGACCTGACCAAGATATGTTTTTTTACTTAGTTTATAGCTCCTTCTACCATTCGGCATGTTTAAATAGCCACCAAACAACACTTAGAACCTTACAAATCAATTCAAAAAGCTGTTATTTAGCTAAAATAATGCCGAAACGACCAATTTCATACGTGTAACGTTCGATAACATTTGACAGTTAGCACGCAGGAAGACGTTATACGGTCAGATTTTTAAACTAAATGAGACTTTGCCAAAATACGAAATGCCTGCTTGTATAATAGACTGAGGGCTTTGTAAATTAGCTAAATAATAACTCATAATTCGATATTTCTCACCTCATTTTGAAGGAATTGTAGCTCCGTGAAAGCAGTTTGTTTTGAAAGTGGTTCCCGCAAAATGATTCGAGCTCCGGACCGTACCATTCCAGATACACAGGGGTGTGGACAGTTGGTACAATATTTTTAAAACGAAAAAGTTAAAGCACCAAATCAGAGTTAATATGGATGAAATTACTACTAATAACCGTTTATTGAATAACGATATATGAATGGATACAGTTTACTTGAAATACGCATTTGTACTGAAAATGTGTAAGAATAGTCCACCCCCACAAGCGGTTAGGATTAGATTTCGGTTCTACGGAGAGCGAAATGGTTCAATATTTTACGATTCTTTTTAAATATTTATTTTTTATAAAGGGCAGTGCAATGAATGAATCAAATAAACAATTTGTTCCAGCAACTCAGCAATAGAATAACAATCATGTATTCGCTTCATACAACCAAATATAAAACAAAAAATAAGTTATTAATAAAGAAAAAATTAAAATAGCCTATGATGAGAATTTATATTTTTTAGTTTATAAAAAGAACTGTGAAAAAAAAAAATACATGAGATCACACTTTTGTTTGAAATGATTTTTTAATTAAAACCTTTACAAAAAAAATCATTTGATATTACAGTAAAAACAATTACACTGTGTAAGACGGAGAGTCAAATGTCAAAAGTATTTCAATGAAAATAGAAATACTAATTCAAGAGGATTTCCTTTTAGATTGTATTATTTCATCACTTCCCTTTATTATAATAATTTAAGAAAACAGATTTATTTGAAAAAAAAATCGCTTCCCTGCCAGTTACCGTCATAAATAAATTCACAATGACACAGTATCTCTATGTCCTTAGTGTGTGTGTGTGCGTGTTGGTGAGTGAGTGTGTGTGTGTGTGTGTGTGTGTGTGTGTGTGTGTGTGTGTGTGTGTGTGTGTGTGTGTGTGTGTGTGTGTGTGTGTGTGTGTGTGTGTGTGTGTGTGTGTGTGTGTGTGGCTATCTTTGTTCAGACAATCTTTAATATGGCTCATTTTGCTGGACAAAAGCTTATTCATGCAAATATATATAAATGATCTAACAGAAACAATCCTGTTAAAGTTCTAATGGATAAACTCAAAAACATATTAAAATAAAATCAAGACATCGGACGATAAAAAGAAAAAATCTCATCAAAAGACATCAACATGTTTGTGTAGTTAAAGGTGCAGTCAGTGATTCTGGAGAACGCTTGTTGTCAAAATAACTTTTTGTCAAAATCAGTGAGCCTAGGCTCTGTAAATGGGCATGTTGTTAGCTACAGTCAGCACCATTTGTTTACATACCAGTTTACAGAGCCTAGGCTGTGTATTAACACTGGAGTATTTTTTTCAGTTCACACACAGTACGGACAGGTAGCGGATCATGAGGAGATATTCACTGATTTTGACAGCAAGTGATTTTGACAACAAGCGTTCTCCAGAATCACTGACTCCACCTTTAATATGGCTCCTCCTTATCCACATTTTAATCAAAGTGAACACACAACAGTGGTCTCAGTATCCCCTCTTTCCTTTATAAGTCAACATGTGTGTGTGTGTGTGTGTAAGTGTATTTTAAGACGTATTGTGCTGTTTTTGACACTAAAGTCCTGAGATATTTCATGCTACAAAGAGCTGCACTTGAATAGGCTATTTTTCCCTTTTTAAAAATGATTCCAATCAAATCATTATCACAATAGAATCTCTGCTGTACATAGAATAAAATCAAAAAACTATTTCATCAAAATTTTCACATTTAATTTTTTAAGCCTAAAATCTGCTAAGAGGTTTTTGTATTATCGCAACAGAACTTATTGATAATTCATTTTGTTCTGAATGCTCTGAATCAAGTTATTTTAAAAGCTACGTCCCTGCATGTCCCTGTACTTGGTTTATAAGCCATGTTTGCACACAGTAGCTTGGCACCCCAACGAAAGGGTGACGAAAATAGGTACAGCACAGTTCTCTTCCCTTTTTTTAATGTGCTTTAGCTTCTACTCCCTGAATTGTAAAGGTCTAGTCAGTGATTCTGGAGAACGCTTGTTGTTAAAATCAGTAAATATAATCTTGTATTACACAGCCTAGGTAGTTTAAACTAGTATGTCAACAAAAGTGGCCCACTGTGGCTAGCAACATGCCCGTTTACAGAGCCTAGGCTGTGTTTTAAAACAGTTTTTTGTTTCAGCACACACACACACACACAGTACGGATAGATAGCGGATCATGAGGAGATATTCACTGATTTTGACAAAAATTGATTTTGACAACAAGCATTCTACACAATCACTGACTCCACCTTTAATCTAAAAGCACTGTTAGATGAGACATTGTCCCTTTTCTACATTGAATAACCTGGTTTCCCTTTAATTGTGACTAGTCAATAAGTTAATCACAACTAGTTTAAATGATGTTGTCGATATCTGTAATAATCTT
>CM047512.1:28805930-28810930 GCA_026122265.1 Ammodytes dubius | reverse complement strand
GGACACACACACACACACACACACACACACACACAGGCAGGGACACACACATGGGCAGGGACACACACGCACATAGGCAGGGACACACACACAAGCAGGGACACGCGACCGCACACAGGCACACACACAGGGAAACAGACACATACACACACACACACACACAGGCAAGACACACACACACACATACACACAGGCAAGACACACACATAAGCACACACACACAAGCACACATACAGGGAAACAGACAGACAGACACAAACACACAGGTGCACACACACACACACAACACACACACACACACACACACACACACACACACACACACACACACACACACACACACACACACACACACACACACACACACACACACACACACACACACACACACACACACACACACACAGGCAGGGACACACACACACACACACACACACACACACACACACACACACACAGTTATTGTTTGTACCTCCACCACTCTCTCAAACATGTGGGCCAGAGGCAGAAATGACATCATGACATCGTCTGCGGTGATCTGAGCGACAGACTGAAGACGAGAGGGAAAGATTCATTATTTCAAGAATTCTATTTTAAAGGTGCTACGAGGAACTTTTAAATATTTCTGAAACAGTCTCATTTTTCATCTGATGATCATAAATTACATGTAACAGCAAACGAGACCATCAGTGCTAAAAGAATGCTATTTTTATATAGTTTTTCTTAATGTCTTTGTCATGGGTATACGCTCACCCAGGAACAAAAGCTGGCGTAGTAAAAACACTACCGTTTTTGTCCAAAGGGGGCGCTAGAATAAACACAAACTGAAAGTTCCGCGGAGCACCTTTAGAATCAATTTGGAATCAAAAGCTGGACTTCAATTGCCACATTACTCAATTACTGTGTTATTAGGAGAGAAAGAGCGGAGAGGAGGTAGAGAAGGAAACTAGCTCAATAAGGCTTGGATAAATCAAGGTGAAATTGAATCAAATTAAAGTTCTAAAAGGATATGTTATCCATTAAAAGTTTTTTTTAAAGTTTGCACAAGTTTGCTTTCAGCTCCGAAGACAATATAATTTAGGCATTTTTATGCTTTATTGATAGTGTAGAGACAGAGGTGAAAAGGGGCAGGGAGGGGAGTGACATGCAGAGAACGACCGCGGGCTGGAATCGAACCCGGGTCCGCTGCTGGCCGAGGCCCATGGGGGGGACGCCCTACCAACTGAGCTAAGGGCGCCCCCGACAATTACATTTTTCACATACACAACCGTTCAAAATCAGAAATGAGTTTTTCCTCAGGTCTAGAGAAAGCAAGACAAAGTAGAAAAAGAGTAAGTTCAGAAATGGAGAGATTATAGGAAGAAGTAAAGAAGGAGCGGTGTAACATATAACCAAAGATAAAGATGCTCTAAGTGTTGTTTCATTTTGACAATATATATATTTTTTTAAGATAATTTTTTGGCATTTTCAAGCTTTATTAGACAGTACAGAGTTGGCATGGGGAGACAGAGAGAGAGAGAGAGAGAGAGAGAGGGGGGATGACCTGCAGTAAAGGTCCACGGGTCAGATTTGAACCCGCGACCACTGCAACGAGGGCTGGAGCCAATATGGTACGTGCTCTATCCACTACACCACCGGAGCGCCCCAATAATTTTGACTATTTAACAGATTAGATAATAAGAGAAGATGAACTGAATGGTCCCAGTGTCTCACCTCTGATACTTTGATGAAGGCTGAGCAGTTACACACAACATTCCCGTGTGTCAACATGGCGCCTTTTGGGTTTCCTGTGGACACACACACACACACGCACACACACACACACGTAAACATTTTAGAGTTAAAGTATACATGTAGTATGTACTATATACTGTACACTAGGGCTGGGCGATATGGGCCAAAATCAATATCTCGATATTTTTTTACTATATCTCGATACACGATATATATCTCGATATATTTCAAATCTCCTCTAGAGCACATCCTAAATGCTCAATTTAATTAATTTTTTGCATAACATCACACCAGTAATATGATTTAAATAGTCCCTGCAAAATGTGCCTGCACTAACAATGCATTAGGCTACATGAAACAATATCTTGTTTATATTCTTTAGTGCTTTTTATTGGAACAATTTGAAACTTGCACATGGCAAAGAGTTTGCACATTGTATTGATTATTCCACATCCTTCCACTCCCATACAATGGATCCAGCATTATTTTATTTGGAAACAGTTTTTTCCATCTTCTGTTAATCTGTAAACTGAGAACACTAATTATGACTCATTACAACCACTTACTAATTGTTTATCACCACTAACCCCCTGAAGATAGCAGCCACACTCTAAATGCAGAACAGGTTTTGATCCATAATAGTAGTCTATGTGTATAAAAGGCTCTGACATGTATAATGGTTACTGTCGCTTTAAGAGCAGTTGCTCCCTGTCTAAGTTAAGTTTCGTTTTCTGCCTGTTAGTCCGAGAGATTCATGCAAGCGCAAACAGCAGGTGGCTCATCGTCCCTCTGTTACCTGCCTTATTGTTTAATTCTCCTGTATTTAGTTAATGAAAATAAAACTGGAAGACAATCAGAGGATTTAAATAAATACGGCTGAGAATAATAGCCTATAGTCTAAAGAAAGCAAAGTCTCATCATCATTCCTTGCATTCTAACCGATGCACCATTCCTGGATGCTATTCATACCTATTGATCTAGCCCTCCTGCATTATCACTAAAACACTGTTTTATTTTATAAAAAATACTCGCAAATGTAGCCTACTTTACATAGACTTTTAGTTAATAAACGGTGTGCACCTCCCTTGGTGCTGACATGGACCTATTATAAGAGGCTGCCCGTAATAAATGTGATGAAGTGGTTGTGTGACGTTGGACCAAAAACTCCCCGGCGCTCGTTCGCTTTCCTCTCATAAGGACCAGGCTCTGTACAGCGGCCCCTTATGCTGTCAAGCGCCCGTCTACAAAAAAGGTCCATGCTATGAACGACAGCCGCCTTCGCCGTCTTTCGCGCCCCCTCCACCCGCTCGTTCGGCTGTGATAAGAGCAGAGCCCTCGTCTTTTTTTCTCCCCCTCTCGCATCGCCCTCTCGTCATTGTCTTCACATGGCGATAAAAGTAAACACTCACAGGGCACAGACTACGTCACAGGTGCGCGCCCAGGAGACTCTGGTTGGGAGGGGTGAGTGAGTGAGTGAGTTGCCAATGCATGTTCTGTGAGGCAGAGGGGCAGAGAGCCACAGGAAAGAGCGAGAGAAGCGAACACCAGCGAGTTTGCCGGTGGCGGCGGCGGCAAAAAAAAACACATTACGTGCCAATTTGTATTCGATGGTCGCGACAGGGTCATTTTATACATCCCCTGGAGCACATCTCGCGATACATCGAATATATTCGATATATCGCCCAGCCCTACTGTACACATACACTGGGTGCATTCATTGTTACTGTGTGTGTGTGTGTGTGTGTGTGTGTGTGTGTGTGTGTGTGTGTGTGTGTGTGTGTGTGTCACCTGTTGTTCCGCTTGTAAAGCAGATGAGAGCCATGTCTTCAGGTTGTGGGGGCTAGAGGGATGAAAAGGGTCAAACCGTAAGTTACACACAACGTACATACACACAGACACAGACACAGACACACAGACAGACAGACAGACAGACAGACAGACAGACAGACAGACAGACACAGACACACACACAAACACACAGACACACACACAGACAGACAGACACAGACACACACAATATGAGAGTCAATTTCAGTATTTGATTCATCATAAAACTGTTGACTCACCACTGGTCGCCGATAGTTGGCCTTACCGAGCGCCTGAGAACATGAACAAAGTCATTATAGACGCTTGAGTGACACAGGAGAAAAAACTAGACAAAATGTTTCATTATTTTTTCTTTCAACCCTCTGGTATGAGCTGATATTTAAATAAAATGTTGATTAAAATAGTTAAACAAAATGAAAAACATAAAAAAAGTCACAAATTAAAATTAAAATTAAAAATAAAAATAAACAAAAACAAAACTCAACCCCAATCTAAAGCAAAAATTAACCCCATAAATAACCAATAAAATAATAAAAATTAAAATAATAATAAAAAAAAACTAACCAGTTATTGTTATTTTTGGAACATGTAAAAGCGTAAAAAAAAAATATATATAACAACAAATTGATAAAAAACACCAGTTTAAAAACAAAGCAAGAAGTTATGAAGAAGTGAATAAGTAATGAATATAAAAAAATTACACACACCAAAAATAAAATCATCTCATTTTATATTTTGTCTTTTTTTCAATAAAAATGACATAGGTTAGACTGTCGTTTTTTATTTTATTTTTCATAATCAAAACTACAGGTTAGATTAGACTGTGGTTGTTTTTTTTGTTTGTTTTTTTTCAATCAAAAGGACATAGACTTTCGGGTTTTTTTAAATCTATTTTCAATCAAAACAACATATCAAAACTACATAGGTTAGACTGTCCCTTTTTTTAGACTCGTTTTTTTTTTTTTTTTTTAGACTTGTTTTTTTAATTTATTTTTATAATCAAAAGGACATAGGTTAGACTGTTTTTTTATAATACTAATATATTATCCCCACACTAACACTGACCTCCATTTCCTTCATGCTGATGATGTGTATTCCGGCCTGTTGCCCGCAGTGAACCATTTCTGTGCTGGGCGTCTCCATAGTGACAATGGTCTTAACCGAGTGTTCCATTTCTTTGACACATTCTAACAGCAGGTTCACTTTGTCCATGACGTCACACACCACGGTCGAGATGCAAGCTGGAATAATAACAGATAGATTAGTGTGTGTGTGTGTGGGGGGGGGGGGGGGGGGGGAGGAGGGTAGTGTGGGTGTGTGTGGTGTGTGAGTGAGTGAGTGTGTGTATGTGTGAGTGAGTGAGTGAGTGAGTGAGTGAGTGAGCGAGTGAGTGTCTGTATGTGTGTACTTTTACGATAATTTTTGTGAGGATCAATTCG
>CM047512.1:28800930-28803430 GCA_026122265.1 Ammodytes dubius | reverse complement strand
AATGTTTTATCTGGAAAAATAAAGGTTTAAATAAATAAAAAAATTGTTTTGTTTTTTTTTATTATTTATCGGTGTATGTATTATGTCTTTGTGGTCATGGACCAAAATACATTTTTTACTACTTACTACTACTAATCCAACAGTCTTCCACACTGATTTCTGTAGTAGACATCCGGGTATTTCTAACCATCCTAAATCTGGCCACAAGAATCGGGACGTACTAAACCTTTTTTCATCCAAACTAAATAGTAGATAGTATGGGGGTTGGAACGCAGCCCTTGATTTTCTGACGGACTTCATAAACTCACCTGCACTTCTACCGACTGCATGCTGAGGTCACAGACAGGTGGGAGGGCTCTGGGTCGGGTTGCCAGGTAATAGGTGGTGGCCGCAGCAACAGCCCCCATGCTCACTAACATGGGAGTGGACACATTCCTCAAGTATTGGCTGACTTCTTCCATATCTGGCAACCGCAACTTCAGCAACTCCTGGCTCAACATGGTGCTGTGTGTGTGTGTGTGTGTGTGTGTGTGTGTGTGTGTGTGTTAAAGGACGGAGTGTGTGGTATGGATGGTGGCCTGGAGGGGACCTGACCTAAAAAAAAAGCAAAAGACAAAGTCGAACAAAGTTATATTAATTTGTTTACTTTTCAAAAACAATTTTCAATCAATTATTGGAGTTTTGAACCAGCGAGCAAACATAGAAACATGGCGGTGCAACATGGCGGCCTCAGATCCCTGCTCCTATAGATATAAAAGGCTTCTAAAAGAAAATTCCATTAAATTCTACACAGTGGTCCTTTAAAGGTGCTGTTACTGCAGTTAGCAGTCCCTTCCCTCGTCCCTACGTCACCACATTAATGCACTGCTGTCTTCAAGCAGCAAGTTATCTAGCATAAGTGTGATAAAACATGATAAAAACTTTGGAAAGGATTTTTACCTGCTCTGCCATTGTAGGCCCATACACATTCACCCATCTGTTGCTCTGGCGTGCACCGGCAGTGAGACCATGGAGTGTATACTATATATGAGTGAGACGAGTGTCGGTTTGTAGCGTTCTCCCTTCTGATTGGATAACATTTTTGGGATACTACAATAAGTTTATTTGCCGATTACATGCAAAGCAGCTGACTGAGAGATCGGCTTTATGAAACGCGCACATTTTGTAAGTGATCACTGTATGAATAAAGAGCGATTTTACACTTATATTAACATAAATAAATCGCTTACTTCACCTTTAACTTAGCCTATTTAAAACCAGAACACCTCAGATGCTTTGAGCTGCAGAATAACTAGCAGAACTCGTGTTTCAGTTTAATTATTAGATCCGGTATCACATATTTACAGGATTTTTCTCAGGGCAAGTTCAGCAGCCGTGTCAGGTTACCATGGTGTGTGTGTGTGTGTGTGTGTGTGTGTGTGTGTGTGTGTGTGTGTGGAAAAAGGTTCTCAGTGTCGTAACATACACAAACACACACACACACAGACAAACACACAGACAGGAATGAGGGGAGAGACTAGAATATCCTTTTTAAGAATAAACAGATTAGAAAACGTTATGTGTTTATGTGAGAACACTGATCCACCTCCATGTGTGTGTGTGTCTGTTTGTGTGTGTGTGTGTGTGTCTGTGTGTGTGTGTGTGTGTGTGTGTGTGTGTGTGTGTGTGTATGTGTGTGTGTGTGTGTGTGTGTGTGTGTGTGTGTGAGCCTGAAGGATGAATGAAACGACCTTAGGCCCAGATTCAAAGTCTCAACACTGATTATATCAAGACGACCAAGTTATACTGATGCTTTAAACACTTCAAAAAGACCTCAAGAATAGTGTATCTATATCATTCCCTTCTGTGTTAGAACAATTATTTAATTATGATCAAGGTTTAGCTGTGAAAGAGCCTTTGAGGAAACACTTAAGATTCCCATAAACGTTCTCTATTTAAATGGTAAATGGACTTGACTTATATAGCGCCTTCTAGCCGATTTTCTCAGCCCCAAAGCGCTTTACATATCTTACCACATTCACCCATTCATACACACACTCATACACCATTTATAACAATAACACATAACATAATAGCAAATTATATTCATTAATTCAAAAGTAAATTATCTCTTGCTTTTCTTCACAAATTAATAAAACAAATGTTATTGAAACGCAAATTGTCTAGAAGCGATTTCTGTTGAGAAATCATCACAACAATCAGACAATCAGTATTTGTCAAGATTTGTATGAAATAACCACCATTTTTTTTACAGACAATTTAAAAGGAAAACTTCTGGCTTACCGTGTTAACATCCTTCAAACATTAAACATTTTCAAATTCAATTACCGGTAATAGGCAAATGCTCTTGGAATGATTTCTGTTGAGTATTCAGAAAAATCATATCGAAGAGAAGAAGAATCACAGCGAGATGATTCTGAATTTGTTTGATTAATACAAAATGAAATCACCGTTTCAAAGTAATTTTAAAAGCAAAATTCAAGGCAAACCATTAACACCC
>CM047512.1:28788430-28793430 GCA_026122265.1 Ammodytes dubius | reverse complement strand
ATGCCGAAAATACATAAATGCTCCACTAACTCCAATAGCATTTTGGATTATTCGTCTTTATTCTTGACATTTCTCGAGGGTAAATCTAACCCTGCGTTCCAAATCACATACTCTTTCTTTTTACTACACTACATACTAAAGTACAGAAGAGTTTTAGGGCCACAGGAGAGAAATGTCAAGAATAAAGACGAAAACACTCCAACATGCTATTGGAGTTAGTGGGGCATTTATGTATTTTCAGCATACTACAATTGACGTGCATGTAATAGGACATCCTAGATCTTTTTCTGGCGTACTAAATAGTAGGGAAGTATGGGGATTGGAACGCAGGGATTGTGTAAGGCTTTGTTTTACTCATATTACACCTTACTGGTCAAACATTAACAGGTTTATTATGGAGTACTAACTGCTCCGTTTGAAAACTACACATGGCCTCCTCTTATCACTTTATGAATGACTCAAACAAAGTGCCGAAGATCTTTTGGTTGAAACAGAAAATAATGAAATAATCAGTTATAATAAAGACATTAAAGCTGCAGTGTGTAGAATTTTGGGTTTTATTTCCTAGCAGATTTTGTAGAAAGTAATTATAATATCCATAAGTACATTGAATTTAGTGCATAATAGCTGAAAAAAATGTTTTGAATTATAATTTTTTCCCTTAGAAAGGGTCTCATATATGTCCATATTTCTGCATATCTTGGACCAAGGCCTAGTGCCGCCATCTTGAAAGTGTCATAGTTGGAATGTCATCAGGTGCATTGTTTAGACATTAGAATTGTTCTTGTCCTTGAAGGCCACTGTTATTATTCTAAAGAGTTGGGGTTACCCAGGGAGCGTTGCATTCTAGAACTTTGTAGAACTTTCTTGATGATGTCATATTACACACTGCACCTTTAAGACAACATTGCAATGTTTAAAGGTGCACTATGTAACTTTTGGTGTGTGTCAGAGAAGTGAATATTGTCTAAGGTATATTCTAATAACTGAATAAACAAACTTTCCTCACAGGGAAAATGTGATCCCTAGAACACGGTTTGAAGTTAGAAAGCTTCCTGAAAAGTTACTGTTTCACTGTTGTTGTTCTTTTTTACAGTATTCTAGCCTTACGTTTGGTTCCAGGTTCCTCAAAATAATTTAGTTTTGATTTTTATGGTGATATAATTATTCAATACTAAGAATTGCATAGAGCATAGGTTGTACACTAACTGCAGGCTCTTCAAATGTAAACAAATCCCCCTTTTCTAAAACTGTATAGTAGTGACCCTTTAATAAATAATTGCACTCACATTTGCAAAAAACATATTTATTGCCATCATTTATTTATACATTAACAAGCTCCAATAACAGTAACAGTGCAATAGATTAAGGCGGATGAAAACAAAAAAATATTTAGAGCTGCATCATTGAACTTTATTTTGTAACAATATCATTACAGCCATAATAAGGACTTGTTCATTTCATTCTCTTGGTCACATAAACAAACCGCTGTCCTTTTTTTTAAAGGAGCTACGAGGAACTTTAAAATATTTCTGAAACAGTCTAATTTTTCCTCTGATGATCATAAATAACATGTAACAGCAAACGAGATCATCAGTGCAAAGAATTCTGTTTTTATATAATTTTTTCTTAATGCCTTTGTCATGGGTATACTATACGCTCAGCCAGGAACAACAGCTGGCATAGTAAAAAAACACTACCGCTTTTGTCCAAAGGGGGCGCTAGAATGAACAAAAGCTGAAAGTTCCTCTGAGCACCTTTAAACAAGGCTCCAATTTTTTTTTTAACTATTTGTTATACAGTGTAGACTTCACATTTGAGTAGAGTATGTGTTTCTTATTGTGATGCCTGTCCCAACATAAGAGTTGGTTATATATCATATATGAAGGTAGATGGAAGAACAATATGTTATACAAACTGGAATGGATGAAATTTAAGATTTACATAAACATTTGAAAAATTTACGATAGCTTGCTTCCAGTTGAAATGCAATGCAATGAATTAATTACAGTAACAATTATTATTATTATAACAATTAAAATTATGATTTCTTTAACAACAACAAAAATTACAATTCTTAAATTAAACATTTCATACAGTAGTTGACCTATTTAACACAGAATAAGGAGGCAGATTATTAAATGTGCAGTGGTTTAAAAAAGAAAGAAAAAAAAGGAACTTCTTGAGAATCATTATGAAAAATTAAAGGCCTACTTCACCGGTTTGAGAAATATAGGGTTAAAAAAAAACACTCTTTCTGCCTTTCCTCAGGCTAGGATGAACCGATTTCAATTTTTTCCGCACATTTATACTACATAGGATCTCAGAATTCAATACACCTTCATATTCAAACCGGTGAAGTAGGCCTTTAACCATTAACATTATATAGTAAAACATTTTGTTTTCTATTGCTAATTTACAGACGGTCTGATGTTGACGTGCTGATACGTATTGCTGTAGGTGAAACAAAGAATTTTACTCTGTTTTCTTAAGTACCTTCTAAAACTAAACAACAACAAAAAATAACAATTTTAACTGAAATATACAGCTCTGGGAAACATTAAGAGACCACTCCAAATGTTCAGTGTCTCTTGTTTTACTATTTAAAGGCATACGTTTGAGTAGAATGAACATTTAGGTTTTAAAATATAAACTACTGACAAAAATCTTTACCAAATTCTAATACATTTTTTGTCATAAAGAACTTTTCCATTAAGTAATGTAGAGATGAAGATTATTTTCTTTTTAAGATATTTTTTGGTATTTTTATGCTTTATTGATAGTGAGAAGAGACAGAGGTGAAATGGGGCAGAGGGGGGAGTGACATGCAGAGAACGACCGCGGGTGGGAATCGAACCCGGGTCTGCTGCTGGGCCCGGCCCGGGGGGGGGGGGGGGGGGGGACGCCCTACCAACTGAGCTAAGAGCGCCCCCGAGAGATGAAGATTTAAGAAAAATACAGACTGGTCTCTTAATTTTTTCCGGAGCTATATTTCCATATGCTTTCAATATTTATATAAAATTCAGCTTCATTAAAAATGCACTTGCTGACAACTCGTACTGATGAGGAACAATCCAGGCTTTTTTTTTTATGTTCACATTTGACTGTCACTTTAGAAACAGATGAATTTCTCCCAATATGTAAATAAATAAATAATATGTTCTATTTTCTTTAGAATGTATTAAACATATTTATAACTGTCACGTGTTGATCGAAAGGCTCGGTCATGCAATTTACAAGTGGATAAAATAAAATAAATGCCTCGTATCAGATTTCAATAAGACAATGTTGTATTTTCAGTGCAGTGCTTAATTCAGCAGTGAATGAGCGTTCTATGTATTAAGACTATCAACAAAAGGCCCATAGTGGCTGTTTTAAAAAATACCTGTAGCACAGTGAATGTTTAAGAATGGTGGCATGGATTAAAACCACTAGATAATTAAGATTTTTATATTTTCAGTATGAAATCTACGGAAGCCCTAAACGGACATTTAAACATAGATTGGATTTCCTTTGTTTTCTTGAATTAACTAGATAATGAACTTGTTATATCAAGATAAGAAAGACTGTTTCCACTCATTGCTTAAATATATGGTGTGGGTTTTTCTCGAGATCACAAATTCAAATATGTTATCGACGGAAAATTGAGGGAATTTTTTTTTTATGATTCCATGTCCGTTTAGTGCTTCTGTGGAAAGCAGCAAAACTTTGAAAGCATTCCATTGGTCGGTTTGAAAAGTCTTTGCCTTAGATTAAAGACATCGCTGCTGAAATTTTAAATGTAAATAGTGACAGACATGTACAGCTCAGTAGGTTGTAACACTGTCTGTTTGATCCTTTGTTCTTTAAGACAAACGTGGAGTTTATTAGAACAGATTATTCCAGTGTTCAAGACAAGATTCTCTCACTCGTTGTTTTTCTTCCTTTGGTGTCACCGTTGATTCTAGGGCCACGCAGATTAATAAAATAAATACATAAATTACGAAAAAAAGAAGTTGTAATTTGACAAGAGAATTAAAGTCGTAAAATTATGAGAGAAAGTTATAATACGAGAATGAAGCTGTGGTTTTAGGCTGTGTGTTAATATAGAGAATAAATATCTCCTGCATTCAAATTGAGTCAACACATTCAAAATGGCTGTTAACGTTTTGGGGCACAAGGACGCTGCTATAAGACTGCGCTCACTTGTAATATATATATATATATATATATATATATTTTTAAAGGCCTACTTCACCGGTTTGAATATGAAGGTGTATTGAATTCTGAGATCCTATGTAGTATAAATGTGCAAAGAAAATTAAAATCGGTTCATCCTAGCCTGAGAAAAGGCAGAAAGAGTGTTTTTTTAACTCTATATTTCTCTTTCTGTGATGTCACGAGAAGGAGAAATATACACATATATACTACATAGGATCTCAGAATTCAATACACCTTCATATTCAAACCGGTGAAGTAGGCCTTTAACCTTGTAAAATTTAAACATAATTCTTGTAAAATTACAACTTGATTCCCCATAATTTGAGTCATTTAATCTTCCTCAGAGTCAGTGGCCCTTACACACAGTTGACTTCGTACTGTATTAATAGTACAGTTTGTCATTTGATCCTAAGACGTCCATGACCACACTACAGAAAAGTATTTTTTCATAGTCCCATGTAAATGGTAAATGGTAAAGGGACTTGACTTATATAGCGCTTTTCTAGCCGATTTTCTCAGCCCCAAAGCGCTTTACATATCTTACCACATTCACCCATTCATACACACACTCATACACCGAAGGCAGTAGCTGCCATGCAAGGCGCTCTCTGAACCATCGGGAGCAATTTCTTTGATCCCAAGACCTCCATGACCACACTACAGAAAAGTATTTTTTCATAGTCCCATGTATCTGTGTGTGTGTGTGTGTGTGTGTTTCTAAGTGTGTGTTTGTGTGTGTGTCTAAATGTGTGTGTGTGTGTGTGTGTGTGTGTGTGTGTGTGTGTGTCACGTGGGGGGGC
>CM047512.1:28780930-28783430 GCA_026122265.1 Ammodytes dubius | reverse complement strand
TCTCTCTCCCTCCTCCTCTCTCCCCTCTCTCTCCCTCCCTCCCTCTCTCTCCCTCCCTCTGAACCCATCGATCGTTCTCACGGTTTAAATCTAATCCATGTCTCATTCCATCTAGAGGTGCAGCTGCAGATTCTCCTGTTTGCTCTCCGACAAAGAACCCTCTCTCTCTCTGTGTGTGTGTGTGTGTGTGTGTGTGTGTGTGTGTGTGTGTGTGTCTCTGTGTGTCTGTGTCTGGACATGCTTATAACAAAGATTCCAGGTGGGGCCTTTTATTGAAATATGTCTAGTAAAAATCAAATTGGAGAAATGGTTTATACAGCTTTTTTATAGAGTACTTTCCCAGCACTTTTTCGGTAGCTGAATACACACACTGTGTCTGTGTCTCGACATGTTAATAACAACGACTATAACAGCACTACAGATACAGATACAGAAACAGAAAAAATATTATTATACTATCTTTAAGTGTGAGAAATGCCATGTGACTTTGTTGAAATATATGACTATAGTTAAAATTAAATTGGAGAAATGGTTCATACAGCTTTCTAAGAGTAAAATTCAAGCACTTTCCCAGCACTTTTAAGGTAAAAGTTCAACTTTTTCGGTAGCTGAATACACATGCTTGTGTTTGTAGCAAAATAATTGCAAATTGCTAATAAAATTCATGGCAGTGAGGCCCCCTAAACAGTCATACACCTTTGTGAACAGGTGTTCCAAAATGTTGCACTACGTTCTGACAACTTTGTTTGTTTGTTTTATGCTCTATTTTAATAAATTATAATTGATTTGTATAATTAATTAGAATTGGAAATGGTATATAGCATCGAGTGTCGCAATCAAGTTTGAAATTCTTGTATCTTGACTACATTTCCGTTTGTCACTTAAAGGCCTACTTCACCGGTTGGAATATGAAGGTGTATTGAACTCGGAGATCCTATGAAGTATAAATGTGCCAAAAAAAATTGAAATCGGATCATCCTAGCCTGAGAAAAGACAGAAAGAGTGTTTTATGGTCTCTTCACCTTCATATTCCAACCGGTGAAGTAGGTCTTTAATGAATACAGCTGCTCTATAAATAATTTTCTAACTTTACTAACTAGATCGATGTAGATGTAGATAATAGAGTGAAAGGTTAGAGTTGTATTCACCAGTTTGAGCAGGCTGTCTACTTTCCCCTGCAGCCCTTTAAAGCCAAAGGGCGGGGGGTAGAGGAAGAGGCCTTTGAATAAACAAGGTTCCATTAAATGAATACTGTACTATAAAAAAGATTGAACTTTAACAACTAGACTAGATGTAGATAATATAATGAAAGAGAGAAGTTGTATTCACCAGTTCTAGGAGGTCTTCGTTTGTATTATGCTCTATTATAAATTCATATATTTTATTTTTTATTTTTTCAAACTACTTTTCCCTTAGTAACATGGCCAGGAAAAAATAATCAATCAACAGGGCTCCCTTGCAAATGAGTCTTCGGACTCAATGGGATATACCTGTATAAATAAAGGTTAAAAAAAATAAAAATAAAAAATCAATGTCAATTAATGAATTAAACTAAATAATTCTCCTAACTAACTACACAGAATGGCAGAGAGAAGTTGTATTCACCAGTTTGAGCAGACTGTCTACTTTCCCCTGCAGCCCTTTAAAGCCAAAGGGAGGGGGGTAGAGGAAGAGGCCGTTGAACAAACAAGGTGTCATTAAATGAATACAGCTGCACTATAAAAAAAGTGTCCTAATTCATTGAACAATAACAATTTTCCTATTTTTCTGTGATGTCTTTTACTGTGACATCACAGGAATATTTACAAAGTACGTTTTTTTTTTAACCCTATATTTCTCTTTCTGTGATGTCACGAGAAAGAGAAATATAGGGTTAAAAAAACACTCTTTCTGCCTTTTCTCAGGCTAGGATGAACCGATTTTTTTTTTTTTTTTTGCACATTTATACTACATAGGATCTCAGAATTCAATACACCTTCATATTCAAACCGGTGAAGTAGGCCTTTAACTTTCCTAACTAGATGAGATGTAGATAATATAATGAAATGTAGAAGTTGTATTCACCAGTTTGAGCAGGCTGTCTACCTTCCCCTGCAGCCCTTTCAAGCCAAAGGGCGGGGGATAGAGGAAGAGGCAATCGAATAAACAAGGTTCCATTAAATGAATACTGCACTATAAAAAAGATTGAACTGTAATAACTAGACTAGATGTAGATAATGTAATGAAAGAGAGAAGTTGTATTCACCAGTTCTAGGAGGTCTTCGTTTGTATTATGCTCTATTAGAGTCTGAGGACTTTTCTGTTTCCATTTTAACCTTTTTATTTTTTATTTAAATGTTTTACTTCTTTTCATTCGCTTTTAAATGTCTTCTAATGTGTTTTATGTATTCTAATCTTGCCCCTGTAAAGCACTTTGAGTGGCCTTGTGTTTGAATTGTGCTATAGAAATAAACTTGCCTTGCCTTGCCTTGCCTATTATAAATTCATGTATTTTCCTTTT
>CM047512.1:28768430-28778430 GCA_026122265.1 Ammodytes dubius | reverse complement strand
AATCTCCTTTCCTTCTGAATAAGGAAAATGCAACTTAGAGTTTAGGGAAGGAAGTGAGATAAATGACTTTGCACTGTCATCAACACCCAAAGCGTTCTAATCTACATCCCCTCAGATGCACCGCGTAACATTTTGACACTTTTTTTATTTTTTATTTATCCTTTATTTAACCAGGCTAGTCTCATTGAGATTAAAATCTCTTTTTCAAGAGAGACCTGTAAGGCCAAGATGGACAGCAGAACACAGTTACACATAAAACACAATACAAAATACAAGTTCGATATTAAGTGCAGTTGTAAAACATAAAAATAAGATTCTTAACTAAAAACATTCACAGTTTCCGATGGAGTCCAACTTCAAACTCTTAACAACAGCCTTAAATTAATTTAGAGTTACTAGGTCCTGAAGCTTAAGCTGCTTCTGCAGGTTATTTCATGACGACGGCGCAAAAAACTTAAAAGCAATGAAAAGGGGGGGCGCCTTTAGCTCAGTTGGTAAGGCGTCCCCCTCCTGGGCCGGGCCCAGCAGCAGACCCGTGTTCGATTCCCACCCGCGGTCGTTCTCTGCATGTCACTCCCCTCTCTGCCCCATTTCACCTCTGCACTATCAAATAAAGCATAAAAATGCCCAAAAAAAAAAATCTTAAAAAAAAAAAAAAAATCTTAAAAAAAAAAAAAAAAAAAAAAAAAAAGCAATGAAAAAGAAAGAGCAGTAGAAGGAGAATTTTGAAAAGAATCTTCAATTGTTTTCTGCCTTTATATTTTTGTCAGATTTTGTCTTACTGTCGTAGGACAGAATGTTCTCAACCTTAGACTATCTATCTAGGCTCAGCTCTGTCAGGTTCTCATCCACTCTCTCATCCATAGCTTTCATGTGTCATTGCTCCTTAACAAAGGCTTTCAGTTATGAGTCAATACGCCTTTAAAATCAGTATGAAACTGGCACGACATGTGATACAATGAGATCAGTGCAAAGGATGCCTCAGGCAACATAACTGGTTTGTCTCCTGATGTGTGTGTGTGCGTGTGACATGTGTGTGTGTGTGTGTGTGTGTGTGTGTGTGTGTGTGTGTGTGTGTGTGTGAGAGCATGTGCGTGTGTGTGTGTGTGAGAGAGAGCATGTGTGTGGGTGTGTGTGTGTGAAAGGTGCTAAAGCTTGTTTGCACAGCCAGCTAGCTCCCTAAAGTTAGCAGCCTACCTAGCAATAGCACATAAGAGTTGGCTACTAAATACTATTTGACATCTTCATTGGGACTTAAATAAGACTGAAGAAAGACAGTCTCTGTCTATTCAACTAATACAATACTCTGAGTGTGCTCGTGGTGTAGTGGTTAGAGCCCCACCCCCCACCCCCATAGAGGCTCAGTCCTCTTCACAGCAGACCCGGGTTAGAATCCAGCCCGGGTCGTTCTCTGCATGTCATTCCCCTCTCTGACCCATTTCATCTCTGTCTCTCCTAACTGTCTAATAAAGCATAACAATGCCCCAAAAATCTATATAAAATTTAAAATATATCACAAAGCTGTCGACAACTACACAACTAACCCGTCTGTTTCCCTCAAGGCAGTATTCACTTCAAACAGCTATTGTCAGCAGACTATATCATATCAGAGATTTGCCCTTGAGCGCTGAGTGAGTGAGTGAGTGAGTGAGTGAGTGAGGAGTGAGTGAGTGAGTGAGTGAGTGAGTGAGTGAGTGAGTGAGGGAGTGAGGGAGTGAGTGAGTGAGTGAGTGAGTGAGTGAGTGAGTGAGTGAGTGAGTGAGTGAGTGAGTGAGTGAGTAGTGAGTGAGTGAGTGAGTGAGTGAGTGAGTGAGTGAGTGAGTGAGTGAGTGGAGCAAGTTCAAAAGCTGAGGTTAGTGTGACTCTGACAAGTCTGCACATGTTTAACAAGTTGAATACAGTAGTACGTACAACAAGTCCTCGGATCAAGAGAGTGTGGTTAGAAGTATTCAAAGAATGTATGGGTCTTTATTAAGCTGCTCCTTGATACTAAGCAGGGTTTTTTGCGCGTATACACATTTTTTGCCGACCCCCACAAATATGTTTTATCAAGTGCCAAAGAAAAATCACCAGCGACAATATGATAATAATTGAGAATAAAAATAGCTATTTAAAAACACATCTATAATATATCTATTTTTATTTACCTCAGGCTATTTTCATATGCAATTTTAATTATGCCTACTTTTGCTCACTATCTATCTATCTATCTATCTATCTATCTATCTATCTATCTATCTATCTATCTATCTATCTATCTATCTATCTATCTATCTATCTATCTATCTATCTATCTATCTATCTATCCCTCCATCCATCTATCTAACCACTGAGGGATAAATACACAAACACTGCAAACCATAGATAAGGAAATGTAATGTTTCAAAATAACATAAACCATGACGCACAATGTTGACAGCCTAAACACACCCTATAAGAGACGGCCATTTCCCCTGATATGGGCTAATGCATAAGGCAAGGCAAGGCAAGGCAAGTTTATTTCTATAGCACAATTCAGACACAAGGCCACTCAAAGTGCTTTACAGGGGCAAGATTAGAATACATAAAACACTTTATAAAACATTTAAGAGCGAATAAAAGAAGCAAATAAATAACCGTAATTGAAGATAACAGAAAAAATAATTATTCTTATATGATAGCTGCTCTACAACTACTAGTACACATGATGGTAATTAAAGGTGCACTGTGTAACTTTGGGTGTGTCAGAAAATGTAAAACCTTAGGTATATATTCCCATAACTGAATAAACAATTGTATTCACATGAGATCATGAACCCTGGAACACTGTTTGAAGTTAGAAAAGCTTCCTGAAAAGTTACTGTTCCACTGTTGTTGTTTACAGCAGCAGGCCCCACAGTTTGGTTTAGAAACAATTCAGACACAAGGCCATTCAAAGTATAAAATTAATCAAGATTAGACATTAAAATAATGATATTAATGCAACTATAACCCTCTTACAGCCCCAGTACAGAGGGCGGACTGACTTTGAACTAAACTGCCACAGACACATTGGTATATTTAGTGAGTTAAATTTAGAATAGAACACTGCTGCTTTTAAGGAAGTGAAAGAACAAAGTGTAGAAATATGGACATATATGAGACCCTTTCTAAGGGGAACATTTTTTTTCAGCTATTATGCACTAAATTAAATGTACTTATGGATATTATAATTACTTTCTACAAAATCTGCTAGGAAATAAAAGCCAAAATTCTACACACTGCAGGTTTAACTGTCACGTCTGTGTTGACACTGTACATTTAAAGAGTTTGTTTTCACTTCAAGCGTGTCTATATGTGACGCTGGTGTGCTCCTTCAAGCCTTATAGTCCAGGCCAGGCCTTATATCAGCTGACACCCTCACACAAACTGCAACACAAACTACCTCAACTCTTTTTGTCTCATGAACATGTAGTTAATAACATATAAAAAGTCCTAAGGAATCGAGGCAGTGGAAAGTAATTTTATTTTATGTTTTTTAAGCTTATTTGTTGGGCATTTTGTGTGGAAAGACAGAGATGAAATGGGGCAGAGAGGGAAATGACATGCAGAGAACGACCACGGGCTGGATTCTAACCCGAGGTCTGCTGTGAAGAGGACTGAGACTCTATAATATGTTGGGATTGTGATCCACCATAAATTGTGTGAATGTTGATAGTTAGCCTGCTATCGGTGTATGAATGTGTGTGTGAATGGTAACGTGGGGAAGGAAAACAGGTCTCCCTTGTAAAAGAGTCTTCGGTCTCAATGGGATTTACCTGTAGAAATAAAGGTTAAAAAAAATAAATAAAAAAAAAATAAGCTTTAAGTCCCAATGTCGATACTGTGAGCAAGAAAGCACATCAGCGTATGTACTTTTTATCGGAAGCTCCACAGTTTGAATGTTGACACTACTTTATTGAAAATGTTTAATTCTTGCTTTTATTGAATCTATCCTCCTCCTTATTACCCTTTTGTTTTATCTGCAGGCACGGGTCACTTTCTGTGCAACAGCAAAAACTAGCTGCAAGGCGATCGAAGTTTGCAGAAAGATTGCTGGCACTCAACTTGAATTAGTCTGTATTGTACTTTCACTCATTCAATTTAAAAAAAATTCCAGCCATTCTACATCTCTGTGTATTATCTTTGTGTTAGCCGTTGTATTATCTTATCTTATGTTTTTGCAGTTTTTTTTTTACTGCTGGTTATACATCAAATTGCCCCTCAGGGATAATAAAGATACCTTGAACCTTGAACCTAATATCTATTCAACTAATTTTCGAAGAGCTTTCTTAACCATGCAGATGTACAACGAAATATGTATTGTGTGAGAGCGAGTGAGTGAGCGCTGTCTATCTAACCACGGTGCTAAAATAACAACACTAGTCAACCGGTTAGGTTCACTTCCACATTATGGAACCATTGGCGCTTTAGCCTATATGCTAATATCTGAACACTCTTTGTGTAGTGTGGAACTGACAGCTGGAGTCTTTTTTAGTCTTTTTTATTGTTGTTTGTCTTTTTACTGTTTTTGTATTGTATGATGGACCGTTTTCTCTCTGTGTCTGGAATAAAATGTATATGTATATATATAATGCAATAGTGTTAATGTTAGTGTGAAGCAAAGATTGTATGGTTCGAGTTAAGGCCTTAAAAAGGTGCTACGAGGAACTTTTTAATATTTCTGAAGCGGTCTCATTTTTCTACTCATGATCATAAATGACACGTAACACAGCAAACAAAGACCATCAGTGCAAAGAATGATATTTATAAATAGTTTTTCTACATGAGCGCTACACCACAAGCGACCCAAAAAGTAATTTTCTAAAAGGGTTTCTTAACCAAACCGTTGAAACATTTTTTTTTATCGTGCAAGAGGAAGTTGCGCTGTCTATCTAACCACAGTGTTTAAATAGGAACAATGGCCTTTGTCTTAGTGCTATGTTTTTTTTTTTTTTAACCTTTATTTATACAGGTAAATCCGTGTGTGTGTGTGTGTGTGTGTGTGTGTGTGTGTGTGTGTGTTGTGTGTGTGTGTGTGTGTGTGTCTGCTGTTACTACATTATAAAACATCCAAACAAACCACATTCAACACAATAGAAGCTGCATTTAACCTTTTATTTATACAGGTATATCCCATTGAGACCGAAGACTCTTCTGCAAGGGAGACCTGTTTTCCTTTCCCACGTTACCATTCACACACACATTCATACACCGATAGCAGCAGGCTAACTATCAACATTCACACGAGGCAAGGTGGGTGAAGTGTCTTGCCCAAGGACACAACAACCATGACACAGGTGGCAGGGCGGGGATCGAACCCTCCAACCCTTTGATCATCGGCCGACCCGCTCTACCACCTGAGCCACAGTCGCCCCGTTAGTGTGAACATTTACCTGTGTGGGACCCAGCGCGTAGGAAGCCTCATGTTGCTCTCACACACTGTCCTGGGTTGTTTCTCTGCTGGAGGCTGAAGACGTCTGAACATCAGGGTCCGTGTGCTACACACAGATAGAGGGACAGTTAGGACAAGAAGATTAGATAAGCACAATCATTCCCTGGTCTGCAGCCTGACCTTTTTTCTTTTTTTAAACACAAACAGACAACTGAACATGGTAAATGGTAAATGGACTTGACTTATATAGCGCTTTCTAGCCGATTTTCTCAGCCCCAAAGCGCTTTACATTTCTTACCACATTCACCCATTCATACAAACACTCATACACCGATGGCAGAAAAATTGAATGCAGCCTGACCTTTTGTATCATTCATTAGTGTTTAGTTGTAGCACTTATACATTCACTCACACACAGACACACTGCAGACATACTGATCTACTGACAAGCACATCCCGTGGTTTCATTATAATGTTCAGGTACTATCTGTCTATCAATCTCATTAGGGAACAAAGCAAGACAAAGGAGGCACTTCCATGAGGAACTAACGTGAGTTTTGTTATTAGCTAAAGAGAAGAAATAGAGAACTATAGAGAACTGAAAAACAAGGTATCATAATCAATCACTTGAATATGTATCGCAATAATGTTAAACTACTGGTGGTAATACATTAAAGTAAGCCTCCTGTACTAGAAATTGTGCTCAGAAAAAGGTACACACATTTTTTGAAACAGTAAAATTTGCTTAAAGTTAGAGTAGGTATTGTGCAGAGATGAGCATTTATATATAGGATAGTGTTTTATGAATGTCGTAGCGTATTTTAAATACTTGTATAAAACAGTCTGATCCATAGCGCTAATCATACATCATCATCTTTATATGTGGGATATTTAAAATATTTTGGATAATAATTTTTTCTGAGGTTGGGCTTCATTTAGACTCTTACTATGAGTAGCTATGCAAAATACATGATGGACATTTAGTACTATCTTGCATTAAAGATAAATTAATTCTTCTTTATTTAACTTTAATGAATCAAGTATTGTATCTGCAATCCTGTCTGTTTGTAATCTGAGATTTGATCTATCTATGTAAATAAATAAAACATATGTGAACAATACGCCAGCCAGCACCTCCATCTCTTTAATTTAAATGTTTTATTTCTATTAATTCGCTTTTCTAATGTCTATTCTATACTTGAAGTACTTTAATTCATGCCCCTGAAAAGCACAGGGGCATGAATTAATATAAGCGTAAATATATAAATCCCTCGCACAGCTTGGAATTAAAGACAAAACATTAATTTACTCTCATACTGCGCATTTAGCTAGTTACATTGGTTTAAACTGTTTTTTCCTATAATGTTTTCGAGCACTGCGTAATGTTTCAGGTGCCATTTATTACCTTGGAAATAGAGCTATAGCTAGTACAACTCACAAAACGTTACCAAACCCAGACTTATAACATTATATAGCGCTAAAAACAAAACAATAAAAAGAGAAAAATGTACCTTTTGTCGAACGATTTACCTTGTCGAGACGTTTACTCCATAGTTACCAGTGCGGTTGACCGTTAGCCGTTTTTTATTTATTTAGCGGAGCACTACGTAACCACCACAACAGTAAGCGCGGTACAGTCCTTTTAAAAGTAATTTTCTTGATCATTGTTAGGTTTTCTTATTGTTATATTAAATACGCTTCCATGACTTGAGAGGTATCGCCATTAGGAATGCTATTGAGGGAATAAATTGGATGTGCTTCTTGTTCTCTTGATCACTGATACACCCAGCCTCCTCCGTTGGTGAACAGCCAATCAAAAGGCCAGGATTCGCAGCATCACTTCCGGGTCTTTCGTAATAAGAGCATGGGTAAATAATATGATATGTTCAGCTTTGCAGTTAAAAGAATAAAAGCCGCAAAATATATGAACATTTGTCCCATGAGAAGACCATGATATGAATTTACTCTTCTTGCTTCATCACCCTGTTTCACTTTCTTAGGGATAGATAGATAGATAGATAGATAGATAGATAGATAGATAGATAGATAGATAGATAGATAGATAGATAGATAGATAGATAGATAGATAGATAGATAGATAGATAGATAGATAGATAGATAGATAGATAGATAGATAGATAGATAGATAGATAGATAGATAGATAGATAGATAGATAGATAGATAGATAGATAGATAGATAGATAGATAGATAGACAAGATAGTCTTGTGTGTCTCATCTTCCTCTTGACAATGCCTCTCCACTCTTCATGTAGACTCCGGAACTGATTTCCAAATGAAATGCAAAATCACCCCATGATTCAAATTTAAATTCAAATGTTTGTCGATTCACCTGTAGGTCTGCTTCTCATGCTACTGCACAAGGTCAGCTGAAGCACTTTAGACTAGTACACAAATCACTCGGTGAAGATATAATCATTTTAAACAGCATCTAATTGTCTAAAAAGCAACAAAAACGTTTACAAAAGCCTTTAAACTGGGCTGTACAAACACAAATCAAACCTAACTTTCTTATTCCCAGAGCAAAGTAGTCCCCCAAAATAATCTTTAGAGGACTGCAGCCATTACCCAAAATCACAGTTTTACCCTCAAGGTTAATGTACAAAGTCTCCCGTTGTGCAAAGAAAAAACACCTTTAAATAAACACTGTCCCTGTTGCCAAAAAAATATATTAATCAGTAATAGCAACTAGCCTGCAGGACCTTGAATTTATTTATTTAACCCTGATTCAGTCCTCGCCATTTGGCACCTATTACTCCTTTAAATGAAGCTTCTATTGTGTTGAATGTGGTCTGTTTGGATGTTATATAATGTAGTAATAGCAGACACACACACACACACACCACATTTCTGCCTTTTGAATAAAAACGGTAGACAATAATAAAGTATATAGTATTAACTAATTCAGGGACAGAAAAAAAAAATAAAAAAATGACACATAACGGGTCATATCACACACAAAAAAACATCAACAACAAATATATTTTACAGTTTTAATTTCAATTGCATTAAATACAAAAAGAGAAATAATGATGTAAGTTGTCAACATAAGACAACTGTGTCGAATTTCTGACTCCTCCAACTATGAGTGTGTTTGTAGCATGATAAGATAAAAACGAACAAAAAAAAAAATAATAAAATAATATTTGGGACATCCTAAACATTTAGTAGGAAACGCGAGATACAACTTTTATATTTATTTATCTTTCCATGGCTGTGTTTCGAAACGGCCTACTTGTACTAATTTTGACGTCTATTTGAGTATGTTGTGGTTGTGTAGGCGAGAAATGCCAGGATGAGTACTAACTTCCGGGAAGATTTTGTGTATGGATCGATAGGTTTACTACTCCTACTCGACCGCCCCACAATGCATTGCGTCTTTTCAAACGACAAGGAAGTTTTTAAATTCTTTATAGCTTCTGTATACTTCAGTGTTGTAAACGGTCCGACGAACCTCGCATACACAATCGATCGTTAAGTAGACAGTATGTAGTATATACATGTTGAGTATGTAGGACGTTAGTAGGCCATTTCGAAAACACAGCCAGTGTAAAATGTATCTTTTGATTGACACATCCAACCAACCAATCAGATTGCAGCATTTCGTCTCCTACATCCCAGGAACCAATCAAAATGCAGCATCTCCTACTGCAGAGGTTGCTTCAGTTCAAATATTCCAGTTCCACCTTTCACCACTTTCCCCGTAACCATGCAGGCAGAGGGGGACGTCAGCTCATCGTGGGACCCTGAAAAATGTCAATAAAAAAAAAAAAAAAAAAAAAAAAAAAAATTATATTACATACCATTTCATTTAGCGGACGATTTTTTTGTCCAAAGTGACACCTTTAACCCATTGGTTTCTTATCCTTTAGCATTTAAATGTTTATAAGCCACGCCCATAATCATTGTAAATAAGGGTCAGCCCTCAATTTATCTCTCTAGTATAAATAAAAAAATATATATAAATAAAAAATAAATAAAAATGCTTCATGTCCATTATGCCATATTGTTTAAAATAAATAAATAAAAATAAATAAAAAATAAGAATGAAATCATAACCATAACCCATCATAGTGGCCTGTTTGAGGAGCATTTAAACGTTTATAAGCCTGACCATAATAATTGTAAATGAGGGTCACTCACCCCTTAATTGACCCCTTAATTAATCCTAAATTGATTGAGTATAAATAAAATAAAAAATAAAATAAAAAATAATCCTCCTCACCGAGCATAGTGGCCTGTTTGAGGAACTTGTAGCTGGTCTCAAAAGTCATCTGCTGCAGAGGGGAAGAGTTGGAGCGGATGGCGTGTCTGTTCAACGGTTTGTAAACTCCTTCAAAACACATGTAGTCTGCAACCAGAGACAGGTGTCTGGGGTCCACCTCAATACCTACAGACAGACAGACAGACAGACAGACAGACAGACAGACAGACAGACAGACAGACAGACAGACAGACACAAATTATTAGGTTATAGTATATACCTTAAAGACCTACTTCACCTGTGGAAATATGAAGGTGTCTTGAACTATTCAGGATGGCTTTTAATACACAGTAGCGTGATGACACTTTGATCTTGATCTTATCTT
>CM047512.1:28760930-28763430 GCA_026122265.1 Ammodytes dubius | reverse complement strand
GCTTTCTCTACCTCCATCTCCTCATCCCCCTGTTCCTCTTTATCCTCTCCATCCTCCTCGCCATCCTCCTCACTCTCATAGTCCACCTACAACGCAAGGCAAGTTTATTTCTATAGCACAATTCAGACACAAGGCCATTCAAAGTGCAAAAAAGGTAAGATAATAATTAAAAATAAAAAGTCTAGAATAAATGAGTTTTTAAATGTCCTCACCTCCTCCTCCTGTTTGTCTTTCCTCTTTGCGTCTGAAGCGTCTGCGTCTCCTTCGTTCCCTTGATCGTCCACGATCTCTCTCTCCTCCTCTCCCTCCGCCTCGTCCTAACACAACACAACACACTTTACAAGTCAGCTTTCAATTCACATTTTTATCCCTTTCACTTTATCACTTTTTATCCCTTTTCCTAGTAATAATAGAATAAGATGGGGGCGCCTTTAGCTCAGTTGGTAAGGCGTCCCCCCCCCGGGCCGGGCCCAGCAGCAGACCCGGGTTCGATTCCCACCCGCGGTCGTTCTCTGCATGTCACTCCCCTCTCTGCCCCATTTCACCTCTGTCTCTCTGCACTATCAATAATGGACATGACAATGACATTGGACGAACCAGATGCATTGTTTACAGTGTGTTGGCATAAATGCTAGGGAGCATTTCCAGGGAGGCTTTTTAAAAAACAACAAAATAAACTAAACAAAACAGAAACAAGATCAAATACTGATAAAAAACTGATAATTAAAAGAGTAAAAATGCAGAATACAATAGAGTACAGAGCAGCAATATAATGAGTCAAATATATATAGGCTACGTAGAGTAAAACAAAGGCAGCATGATACAACACACACACTTTACATGTCTGCTTTCATTTCACATTTGTATCCCTAGTCCTAGTAATAATAGAATAAGATGAGCAAAACCTTATTGTGTCATAAGTTACTGAAATTCATCTTTGACAGGGCAGGCTTGGATGACATGAAATACATATGATAAACATACAATACTTATAGAAACAGGGCAAAAACATTGACTATAGGTCTGCGTGACAAAAGATCATTCAGATTATTCTTTTTTCTTGTCCAAGAAAACTTAAAGAATAGTGAACAAAAAAATAAATAAATAAATAAAATAAAAATGAATGAAATGTCTCACCGCTCCTGTGGCTGCTGCTCCGTCTCCATCTTGGTCCTTGTCTCTCATGGTTGCCTTCCTCGTCTCCACGGCGATAGAAGCCAACTTGGCGCTGCGCTTTTTAATGGCCTCCAGGAAGAGACGGAAAAACCTGCAAGGACACACAATACAGAACATTTAAAGATCTCCTATTATACTACTTTTCTGGTCTTCATTTCTTGTTAAAAACTGCTATAGAGCAACCTGACACGAATCACATCACAAAAAACTATGTAGATTTTCGGGACACTCTTCCTCTTACCCTAGCGAGCACAGCAGTCTCTTTCTACACACTGCTTTGAGCTTCTCCGCCCCTCCCCCCCCCTGCTGCAAACCCCACTCCGTTGTTATTGGTTACCTTCCTTCCAGCAGCGGGAAATTTCCAGGAAGGTGGGGGCATGCAGCCGGAGCTTGCCTGAGCAGCATTACCATACATGGAAACATGACAGAAACGACCCGAGCGTGACAGAAACTATCCGGAAATTTGAAAGAGTTCGGCTCGACCGGCTGCCATAGTTTTTAGTGCTCTGCATAGCCACCCCAGACGGTCAGCAGGGAATACGTCGAAATGCATGTACGTAATTATTTGATACGCTAGTATGGTTAAACATGACTATAAATCATTATAACAATGTTTATAGGTCATAAAAGTCGAAAAGTATCATAGGTCCTCTTTAAATAAAACTCACAAAACACAAATTGATAAAATGTAAAGTCTCAGCATATCAGTAATGCACACATACTGTTACGCGCTCCCACCTTTCTGTTCCTCCCTCCTCTTGCTCCTCCACACTTTCTCTCTCCCAGGTGTCCTGAGGCCTGATTGGTGGCAGGTGCTCCTAATTATGTGAGGCTTAAAGGTGTGGCCTGCGCCGGTCTCTCTCTCTCTCTGCCTGCCTGCCTGGGGGAGCGGTGTCTTGCTGACCTGCTGCTGCTTATGGTTCTTTTCGTTTATGGTTTACTTATGGGGGGCTGCTAGGTTGTGTTTTGTTTGTTTATCGTAGTTTAGAGGGGCCGGGGTTATAGTTTAGCTGGAGGAAGACCTGGGCAATACTGCAGCCAATTGTGCTGTCCCAGCCTTCCTCCCGTTTTCCCTTTTTCCTTTTTATTTGCAGCCTCCTGCGTTGAGTTGTGTTGTGGGATTATTTTGTAATAAATCACCTTATTACTTGGATTCATGGTTTCCTTTGGTTTATTTTCATGTTTACTGGCCGGCTAAACGAGCCTGGGATGGCCGGACCGTAACATATGGGGGCTCGTCCGGGATACGGAATCATCCGAATTTTGTTTAGGGCACGCTGCAGTTGTGCAGCCAGCTGGGCTGGACGTTACCGAACACATTGAT
>CM047512.1:28725930-28748430 GCA_026122265.1 Ammodytes dubius | reverse complement strand
AGTGAGTGAGTGAGTGAGTGAGTGAGTGAAAGAGTGTGTGTGTGTGTGAGTGAGTGAGTGAGAGAGAGAGAGAGTTTGTGTGTGTGTGTGTGTGTGTGTGTGTGTGTGTGTGTGTGTGTGTGTGTGTGTGTTGTGTGTGTGTGTGTGTGTGTGTGTGTGTGTGTGTTGTACCCATAGACATTATAAAGGGTAGACGCCGCATTGGGCGTTGAGCGCGAGAAATACGGGCGCCATCTTGGAAGGGGCACACGTTCCACTCAGTGTAGTCTGTTTGGCAGGTGCAATGAACTGTCAGCGCATGTAATTAATCGTATCTCATTAAATACCAAACTGATTTTCACGCGGTTTTCTTTGCTGCAAAGATCATACATCTAGCTAAGATACAGGGCACACGTTTCGACGTGTTTTAATATTCATAGTGGGCTTAACAGTCATAGAAGATTCTGATATGATATTAACCAGACGTCCGAGTCACACACTTCGTCCGGGAGGAGATTGAAACGGAGGATGTCTTTCTGCTTGGGGAACATATTGAGGAGGAGACACAGTTTGGCATCGACAACCACCATTCCGACTTGTTGTCATTGGTTGTGTCTGTCTTTCACAAATTAAGGCTGCACCACATTGCCAAACTCGCCTTGCTTGAATTTCTCTTCGGAGTAAAATGCGATTGTAAGGATGGTTAACTTTATTTATGCATATTATGCATATCATTTGAGTATTATTGTTTGCTGTTGTTGTTTGATTTTCCCTTAATTTAATACTTTTGATTGCTGTGGTTTTGTAGGCTATTGAATGTGTTTTTAAATGTACCGCGCTGCAAGGCACGCATTGATTTCCTGTCTATGTCTGAGGAACCAACTCGAGAGACTGAACTTGGTATTCCCCCTAGTATAGAACATTGGACAACCAAGAAGACTTTGCTTTTAAATAATCCCGTCCTCTTTTAAGAAGCAATTGTCTAACAAGCTTGTGTTTTAAATTAGAGAAATAAAACATATTTTTACATGAACACTCATGTTGTCCTTCTCTTTTAATGAGATATTATATACACTGGTTTTTATAATATTTAATGCCTTCATGGGAAACATCCACCCTTCATATGTACCATGCTCGACTACTCCTCCTAAATTGCCCCGAGCTAACTCCAGTTTAGGAATAACTGCCTTTTCATGTATAGTGCCCCTAATTCATGGAATGCTCTGCAGAGCAATTTAAAAATGACTGCTCTACTCTTGGTTTATTTGAATCTATGATTTCTGAATTTTACACATCTGACTGTAACTGTTTTAGCTGAATTCATTGTTCATTTAGTATTTTATTTTTGCTCTTGTTTTGTATTTTGTATAGGCCTACTTTATTTAAATTAATATATTTTATCCTATTTTATTTCTGTTCTCTGTTTATGTTATCCCTGTGATTGTCTTTATTGTGTATGCTCGTCACTGTAAATTAATAAATATATTTATATATAGCCTAATCATATATTGTTAACTTATTAAAATAGCTGACTTTACTGCCCCTATCTGTTTCTGCTTCTCTATCATATTTAGTCTAAAGTGTGTGATTTGCAAAATACCTATCATAGCCTACATCACATAGGCTATCATAAAGGTGACCAGACGTCCCCATTGTTGGTTGCCTGTCCCTGTAAACAGAAACAACTACCTGTTCCCGTTTTGTTGACACCTCATAAGGTTTTTCAATCAGATTGCTAGTCAAACTGGAAATGTCTCCGTTTTCCCCTTTTCGGGGGATGTTCCTCGTTTTGATCTCGGACGTCTGGTTACTTATATCATATCAGAATCTTCTATGACTGTTAAGCCCACTATGAATATTAAAACACGTCGAAACGTGTGCCCTGTATCTTAGCTAGATGTATGATCTTTGCAGCAAAGAAAACCGCGTGAAAATCAGTTTGGTATTTAATGAGATACGATTAATTACATGCGCTGACAGTTCATTGCACCTGCCAAACAGACTACACTGAGTGGAACGTGTGCCCCTTCCAAGATGGCGCCCGTATTTCTCGTCAGCGCCAATAGGCAGTAGCGGCCAACGAGGCGTCTATCCTTTATAATGTCTATGGTTGTACCTGCATGGTGTTAACAGTGGATCCTTTAGCTCCTGATTGGACCATCAGTTGCAGGTTGTTGTCTGGGAAAGAAGTGTGGAGTCCGATGGGCATGCACACCTAGGATCACACAACAACATGTAAAGGTTAATGCCTGACAAGGTGTCCAGTTATCAGGAATTAATGGACGCCGTGGAGGTGAGAACTGTCCGACATGCAGCGGAGTGTGTGTGTGTGTGTGTGTGTTGTGTATTAATGTCATGTTTACCTTGTTGATGTCATTGTTGACCTGGTTGGCGACCTCTTTGAACTTGTGGTCTGAATACTACACACTGATAAACTATACACTGATACTACACACTAAGCCATGGCATTTCTTTTCTATAAATCACTTTTATGTCTATGAAAGTGATGTATGAATAAAGTTTGATTTGATTAGTGTCACCGTTACCTTGTTGATGTCGTTGTTGACCTGGTTGGCGACCTCTTTGAACTTGTGGTCTGCCATGCTGAAGTCCTTCTGGTCCGGCTCCAGGTGGGCATCCTGCCAGCGACTCACTGCCTCACGATGCTCCACGTTAGAGGGAAGGTTGAAGGCTGCCTGTAGGGCCTTTAACATGGAGGAGAAAATACACATGTTATTTAAAGGGACACTGTGTAACATTTTAAGTAATGTATTAACTTAAATCAATATCCTCATTCATAAATATGTCCTCATTGGTGTAAAATCACCTCTGCCAAGAATCTGAATTATCCTCCTGAGCGGAGAACTACAAATATTAATGTTACATTTTGTACATTGAGCAGGCAAGTCTTATGGAGGAATCCATGTTTTTGGAATGTCATCAGGTGCATTGTTTAGAATTTAGAAGTGTTCTTGTCCTTGAAGGCCACTGTAGCTTCTGTTATTATTCTAAAGGGTTGGGGTTACCCAGGGAGTGTTGCAGTCTAGAACTTTGTAGAACTTTCTTGATGATGTCATATTACACCCTGCACCTTTAAGTTAAAGTAGCTATGAAGAACTTTCAGTTTGTGTTCATTCTTGCACCCCCTTCATCAGTTTCTGTTAAAAAAAATTGAGTCTCTGGCGCCCCTGATGGCAATATGGTTTAGGCAAGACACTGTAGGAGAATGGTGTAAAATGTAAAAGGTCTTAAAAATGCATTTTCTGCATGTTTATCAGGACAAAATGTATCATAAATAAGACAATTAACAACACATGAACAATTTCTTCAGTTATAACCTTCAGAATAGTGCTAAGAATGATTATGGGAAGAAAAGTGTGTGTTTTTCAAGTTTGTGTGTAGTAACATATTTATCCCCAGTAGTCATGGTGATGGACTGTGGGGCCCATGAACTACAATCACTGTAGCAGACATTTTGGCCAGAGGCATCCACTGAGGAGGAAGCACTGAATTTGACAAGACTGCAAGATTTCTAACATAGTTCTCTATCTGTAGATTTGTGTTTTAAAAGCGATTTCCCTGTGTGTACCAGTTTGAGTAGAAGTTTAAAAGATGCTCTGTGTTCAAAATTAAAAATAAATAAATTTAAAAAAGCTATTGTGAAATAATTGTAGGAAAATATAATAGAAAACTTGTTTAAAAAAGATGCTCTAGTCTACAAGTTGATTCAGGACCTTTAAATGTCTTCAATGTGTTGTTTGTTTGATTGTTGTTAAAAAAAAAAAATTAAACCAAAATAAAAATAATTATACAAAAAAAATGTTAGATTGTATATCAATAATAATTTGTATCCATTGTGCTGCAATTTCTTTGTTACTGACATTCAATTAAAAAAACTTTGAAAGAAAAAAGATTGTATATCGATAATAAAAAAAAACTATGGAGACGGTTCATTCTGTCTGTTCACTCACTTTAGTTCCAATCTTCAGAGATTCTTGGATGATTTTCTTCCTCTTCTTGTTGGCGCCCGGTTGCACCAAGATGTCCTCCACACCTAGATACAAACACGAAGAACGGTTTTAAAACATAATACTAATATTCTGTCTAGTTTAACTCACACACACATGAACCAAATATGCGAAAAAAACAGGCAACAAATGTAGGACCCTATGATTTCAGTTATTACGAAATTGAGGACAGAATCATGGAGTTGGGCAATAGAATCGGAAATGTACTATTAAACACGGAATAACAAGATTTGGGTGAAATTCCGTTATCGGAAATACCACCATTACTGCTACACGCTCAGCGGATTAAAGATGAGAATTTGTAAATTTTTAGCATTTTATTCGTTCATATTAATCAGACACTCAGTAAAACAAAAAGTAAAAAAACAGAAAAAGCTGAATTTGGGAAAAAATAAAACAGAAATTTGAACAGAAAAGGAATATGGGAAAAAATAAAAACAGATTTCATAGTGCCCAACAAATGCCTTTCAGCATTGTGCGTTTCATTCATTATTAGGGAATTTAAGCAACGACGGTTGAGAGGACGGCTACGGCGGTCGAGTAGAATGTTGAGCATTCGAGAATTTATGTCATCACCTCCTATCGCTGTAGTCAGAGCGAGTCAGAGCCGTAGTCCGTCTGTTTACAGGCAGAACGGGGTTTTTGACGTTGTGAGCGCTACACCAACTGCAGCAAGTAGCCGGTCTAAGTGTTGCTAGGTGATAGTGGAGCCCGTTGGAATCTTTCCCTGGCGCCGTAGCCATCCCTAAAACACCGCTGCTTAAAGTCCCTATTAACTGAGTTCTTACCCAGAGTGAAGCCTCTGTAGAGCTGTAGATAGGCAGTGAAGAGTCTGGCCAGACAGCTGAGCAGCTTGCCGCTGGTCTGTCCTCCGTACAGCTCGTAGCAGCAGTGGACCAAACCGTACGCTGACGAGCCGTAGTGAGCTTTATCCAGGACGCCCAGCAACAACTCTCCCTCACGGATCACAACCTGGGGAATATACACACAAGGGTTAATGGTGGCAGTGTTTTTAGATTACGTTTGTGTGTGTGTGTGTGTGTGTGTGTGTGTGTGTGTGTGTGTGTGTGTGTGTGTGTGTGTGTGTGTGTGTGTGTGTGTGTGTGTGTGTGTGTGTGTGTGTGTGTGTGTGTGTGTGTCCTGGGGGAAATATACACGAGGGTTAATGGTGGCAGAAGTTTTTGATTGGTGTATGAGTGTGTGTGTGAATGTAGTAAGACACATTTAAATTGTGTATTGTGTGGAATTGTCCGAAAGAATAATAATAAATAAAAATAAAAATATTTAAAGCGCTTTGGGGCTGAGAAAATCGGCTAAAAAGCGCTATATAAGTCAAGTCCATTTTTTTATCCTTCGGTTATGAAGTTGTATCGTTGTTGATTTGAGATTAAATGTGTTGAAATCTGTGTGTGTGTGTGTGTGTGTGTGTGAGTGGGTTTGTGTGTGAGCGTGCGTGCCTGTGTGTGTGTCCATGCTAGTGCGTGAGTGAGTGTGTGCTTGTGTGTGTGAGTCCCTGTGTGAGTCAGTGCATGCCGGCTAGTGCGTGCCTCCTTGTGTGTGTGTGTGTGTCCTGTGTGTGTGTGCTCCTGTGTGTGCGTCCTTGTGTGTGTCTGTGTGTGTGTCTGTATGTCCCTGTGTGTCCTTGTGTGTGTCCCGTCCCTGTGTGTGTGTGTGTATTTACATGTGAGTCACACATGCTGTCCGGCTTGTATCCCGGAGTGGATCGGGGAGGGACCTGGATCCAGGCTTTGCTCGGGATCTTTGACCTGCCGACCAGGTTCAGAGGAACGGCCTTCTCAGGGATCACATTCAGCAGCAGCGTGGACACAACCTGAAACATAACACACACTATTATTATCATTAGTTTTATTTTATTTTTTTACAATACTCGATTACCAAAAATCTCACCTTCTAAAACACTCACATCAACTTAACTTTCCATAATCATTCTCAGCACTATTCTGAAGGTTATTACAGAAGGATTTGTTCATATGTTGTTAATTGTCTGATTTATGACACATTTAGTTTGAACAACCTGCAAGATAACACACACTATTAATTACACTATAGTACATTGTAGGGTTATTATTTTTAAGGTTAGACAAAGCAGGCAAAAACAACCTTTTTTTCAAGCACTTAGTAATTTTTGGGGGGCAAATTGTGTCTATTTTTCTTCCATAACATGTCTTCTTTCATACTAGTAAAACTTAAATGTACATTCAGGTGTTTATTTTGACTAAATCTTGTCTGTTTGCGTCTATATATTTCTCCTATGCAACCATCTTTAACGGTCATTATCTCAACATTATTTATTTTTTTCAATACTCTGAACCAAAAATCTCACCTTCTAAAACACTTACATCAACTAAACTTTCCATAATCATTCTCAGCACTATTCTGAAGGTTATTACAGAAGGATTCGTTCATATGTTGTTAATTGTCTGATTTATGAGACATTTAGTTTGAAAATGATTTAAGACCTTTAAAGTATTTTTTGGATTTATAGCATTTAAAAAAGGCTGTATCCAAAATATGTTCAGTAAAAACCTCAGACACTGAAAAAATTCTAAATTTTTGTTTTTTTAAAGAGATGCCAATATACACATAATTAAGTAGATTTTGCCAAATTTGCACATTTAGTCGAACATTTCTGTTTATTTTTTTTAATGTAAGTAATCACTTCAAACAGGTCTAAAAAAAACAAGAATATCTACCTAAACGTGTCCTAAAATGTCGAAATGGACGATCAAATTACCTAATTTCCTTGTCTGTCTGTTTATGTTTGTTGAGTTCTACGTATGTTTGCAACTTGATAGAAAAATAAAGAGTTTACATTTTGTCTTTGTTTTAAACTACCTGGTTCAATTCCCTTCTATGTCTTGCACATGTGAAGTTATCGACAATTAAGCTGACTTGAACTTGATAAAACACCTCTCAAAGCCCACTAAAAACATGGGCTAAAAAATGCCCTTTAAATGTATTTATTTATTATTATTCTTCTGGACAATTACACACAATACACAATTTTCTCTTTGCATATTTACACATATTACTTTGTGTTATCATCCGAAGGCTTATCAGGTCCCGCCCCCACTGCCATAAGATTCAGATACACAGATAATGATACAGTTAAAACATTTTTTTTTTTTAAGTACCTGTTTCCCGGTCCATAGGGTCTGTGGTTTGATGATGGCAGGAGGCAGCAGTTTGATGCGTCCAGGCTTGTCAGTGAGTCCTCTGTAGACCAACTCTATGTACTGCACTCTGGTGAAGAAACAGCCTCGTATGGTCATCCTGGTGCCTGACACCATGTGGTCCTGAATCAACCCCGCTAAAGGCTTACCGTCCTGGGGAGAGAAAAATGAATACATGAGTACATAAACAAATATTTAGTATCAGCTTCAATGGTTTATATTCGTTTAGAAGTAACCGTCCCAGAGACAGAGACAGAGACAGAGAGAGAGAGAGAGAGAGAGAGAGAGAGGGAGTGAGAGAGAGAGAGAGACAGAGAGAGAGAGAGAGAGCGAGAGAGAGAGAGAGAGAGAGAGAGAGAGGGAGCGAGAGAGAAAGACAGAGAGAGACAGAGAGAGGGAGAGAGTGAGAGGGAGCGAGAGAGAGAGAGAGAGACAGAGAGAGAGAGAGAGGGAGCGAGAGAGAGCGAGAGAGAGAGAGAGAGAAATGTAGTATATTTCATATTATATATACAGGGTTTCTGCAAGTTTCAACAAGTTACATTTGAAAACCTTTTTAGACCTATTTCACATCTATACAGACGAAAAAATATGCATAAACATGAAATAAAAATTTCCCTAAATTATTTTTTACCAGTTACCAGTGTTGGGCAGTAACGGGTTACTGTAATAATATTAAGTTTCCTGTAATGAGCAGTATGTCTAATGACTAAAAGAATTTCAATGATAATATTCGACAACATTTAATAGCTCGCTACGTTACTTTTACTGATACTTTAGAATTTTATTTGAAACGCAATTGTTGCAAAAACAATTGTCGTTGGAAATATGCTCATTACTGTGTGTGTGTGTGTGTGTGTGTGTGTGTGTGTGTGTGTGTGTGTGTGTGTGTGTGTGTGTGCGTGTGTGTATATATATAAACCCACCTTGGGGACGAGGTACTGTTGGTCAGTACTGACTAGTGTGTAAGCCTCCGCTCTGCTCAGCTCGTTCTGAGGGAAATGTGCGTTCATCTCATCTCCGTCAAAGTCAGCGTTGTACGCCTTGCAGTTTGCATAGTGGAGCCTCAAAACCTGGAAAGACAATCAAATCAAGTACTAATTGTTTTATATTGTATGTTTATCTACACTTTACTTCTATAATAAAGTAGAATAAATAAAAAATAGATAAATTATTTTCATTTTCAATTGAAAAAAAACCCCACAACTTAACTGACAAGGAAAAGCAGTAGGAGAAAAAAATAAGAGGAAAAAAATCTATGAAGTGAAATAAGTACATTATTATTTTATTTTTAAATACATGAAAAAGAAAGCAGGTATTACAAATTATAAACATTGATTACATTCTTCTATCCATTTTCCAAAAATAAAAAAAGACATTCACATATTTCTCATATGTAGAGACAGTGACTGGTCAGATATTCACTCACATAGTTGTATAATAGATTGAATTGAATTGAAAATGTTTTTATTTCGAACAAGTAAATAATAAAAAATGAAAAAGCAATAATAAACAATAAAATAAATGAAACAAGTGGACAGTTACAATAAAGTAATATTTACACACAATGAAAACCACAAATGAAAATAAACTGTCTTACACTTTGCTTTACCTGTTCGAAAAGGGGTGAGAAGAAAACTTATTTAATCTCACCCCTTTTCCCCGATTTATATATCTATAATGACTATTGGCTTCCTTATTTAAGATTTATAGATTAGACCAGTGCGTACCTTTTCCCCCGGCAGGATGCGGGCGCAGTGGGCCTGTATCGACGGTCTGTGGAGGGTCGGCTGTCTGTTCAGTAACAAAACGTCTCCGTTCTTTATGTGGCGATTTACCTGAGAGGGGAGATAAGGGGTGTTGAGTCAATTCAATTCGGAAAGCTTTATTTTTTTTCTTGGGTTATTTTTTGGGCATTTTCAAGCTTTATTAGACAGTACAGAGTTGAAATGGGGAGACAGAGAGAGAGACAGAGAGGGGGATGACCTGCAGTAAAGATCCACGGGTCGGATTTGAACCCGTGTATATATATTTAGCATGAGCGCCAACTTAATCATAGCAGTTGTTTACATAGAATAGTTGTGTATTAAAAACCCGGAATAGAAATAACGTGTTGAGTTTTCAATTAATAAAATATTCTATAGCCGTAGGGTTGCCGCGGTAGTAGGTGTTACCGGTGTTACTCGGTGTTGAAGGCTCACACCGGTGGGAGCCTCAACACGAGCAACACCGGATAGTCTAGGCATAGGCCTATGCCTATTAAAAAAAAATAGACATAAAAGCCAATTGGTTAAATTTTGCGTGACGGCGGCAGTTCATTCGGCTAAATAAAAAACTAGTATGTCTAAGGCTACTCTAACTTCTAAGTTATAATAAAGCTACTCAGAAAACAATGAAACTGAAAGTGTCTGCTCCGCTCCGTGCAGCGCAGAGCCGCGTCACAGCAGCGGAGTCTCCCGTAGAGAGTTTATAAGACGATGGCGGAGGAGTTGGCTTCAAAGCCCAAAGCAAACGCGCCTATTTGGCAATATTTTTGATGAAACCCCAATACTAGGGAACCTGAAAACGTAGGCTAAACTAGGTAGTCTGCAAACTGTTGAAGATTCAGCAACGGGAGGTAACCGGAGGTAACACACACACTCACACACCCGCGCCTACACAGCGGCAGGCTGTCTGTGTGCTGCTGCTCCGTGTCGATGACAGCTTGCGGTGAAAAAATTATAAATTGTAAAGTGTGGGGGGGAGAGAACATGTTAAGTCCCCAGTGGAAATCACGCCGCAAATATAGGCCTATCCGTGGTAGCTTCACTTAAAACATTTGGAGCTGAAGCCCCGGTAAAATGACGTCGCGTCACCGACACACCTCAAAGTGCACGACAACAGTTATTGACAACACTGTAGAAAGTTCATATGGGTTGGTATGAGTCAAGGATCACACCGAGTTTAAACGAGTGAATTTAATCCAAGCATTCAATAAACTTTCGTTCAAGAATAAATTGTGCGATCTAATGTTTAAGATCAAAGTAAGCGCCTACAGAGCCGACGGACCGTCTTCTCTTGAAATCTGCGGTGAAGCCTAATCATTTTTTTTTTTTTAAAGACCCTGTCTGGTGGTGTTTACTCGGTAACACCGGTGTTGACGCACGTGTATTACTCGGTATGAAAATGTCCACACCGCGGCAACCCTAAGCCACATCCATAATTTCTAAATAAATATAAATTTACCATGAAAATCAGAGTATGTGCTAGATTTTCTGGCGTATTAAACAGCCTGGCTACCCAAATAATCACTGTGTGTTTGGGGCGGCAGTGGCGAAGTGGTAGGGAGTTCGCCTCTGGTGTGCAGGGTCGGAGGTTTGATCCCCCGTCTCCCCGCCACATGTCGAAGTGTCCCTGGGCAAGACACTGAACCCCGAATTGCTCCCGATAGTTAGCTTAGTTAACTTAGCACCCTAGTGCTAAGCCTACCCTGCGTGGTAGCTGCTGCTATCGGTGTATGAATGTGTGTGTGACTGGGTGAATGTGTACAATTAAGCAATAGTTCACGACAGTCTGTGATATGTGCTCATTATACCACAGGTAAAGGGCGTTGTTCGGCCCGACGCGCAGCGGAGGGCCGGCGACCCCTTTAACTGTGGTATAATGAGCACATATCACAGACTGAAGTGAACTATTGCTTTTATAAAAACGGTTACAATTATTGCTAAATTAAAGTCATAGACACACTACATTAAAAAAAAAAATGTAGTCCCTCCTGGCTGCCTCATTTAAAAAAAAACAAGAATACAAAAATGTAGTTCCTCCTGGCTGCCTGCAAAGTGCACGGCGGTCGCTATGCAACACATTTTAGCGTCCCTCAGAGATAAGGCTATAGGTTAGAGACGGAGCTTGTTTCGACTAAAATTCACTCACCGTGTGCCTAAACTTTCGTTAGTGTCCTGGGCCTCTCTCCATCGCCTTGCTCACTCCCGGAGTAACAACATTTCCACCCTCTCCATCAATCAACGTATTTTTAGGCTTCAGTGAACTTTGCTATGGCAAAATGACTCCACACACACTAGTAAAAATACGGTTGTATTCTTTGACATTTTATTTACAATAATTAACATTTTAACTTAGACACTAAACAAGGTTGTAGTCTATTATTTGGCTATTCATTTATATTAATCTGTACATTGCCGTTAATAGTGCAACCATTGAAACATTGTCCGACATCAGAAGGTTTAATTTTTTTAGGTGGGGATGTGTGTGGTGCGGCGGCGATTATGTTGCTCCACTTTCTCCGGTCCCCAAGTTTCGGTTTCCAGTAGCTCTGGAGAGAGGTTTCAGACTTGTGTCCTCTCACCGCCATGATTTCCCTAGTTGCTAGACCAGCGTCGGAAAGCATTTGGATGGTGGTGCTGCGGAGGCAGTGGTTGGTGTATCTCTGTGTCCCGGCTAGTTTGCATATTCTTGGCAACATTGTAGCGAGGTGATTTACACCCATTAATCCACTCTGCCATGGTTTCCCGTGCGAGAAAGTTTCCCTTTCAGTTTCCGTTTCCAAGGCTTCTACCTACAACTGCTACTTTGTGACCGTTTCTACTTTCCAGGCGCGGCGTGATATGAAACTCTGCATTGGAACGCAGTGATCTATGCGCCCGTTATACAACAGTTAGGAACCAATCAGATCGCTGGATTTAAGCCACCCGTTTTATAAAACAATGTAAAGCGCTTTGGGTCTGTGAACAACGGAGATAAAGCGCTATACAAGTCCATTTACCATTATCACTAGAATATTGTCTAGAATACTCCATGACTAAAATGTCTGATGAGTGTGAGTGAGTGAGTGACTTACTATCTTCATGGGCATCTTGTGCGGGCCGTCACATGGCGTCAGTAGTTGCTTAGCGATGGCCTCTCTCTGTGTGGCGTTGCTAGGAGACAGGATGGTCTTCCTCCCGTCTTCGCTGATCACCATGGCGGCGCCCGGGTGCACGTTGGGACCGTTGATCACCGCCTGACGCAGCTCACGCACGTTCCAGGGAGTCACGGGCTGAGGGTAGGTCAGCTTGGTGGCAAAGACCTGTAGGAAATGATAATGTTAATCTCAATGTTAAAGATATAGTGTGTAACTTCTGTCGCCCTACATGAGTCACGGGCTGAGGGTAGGTTAGCTTGGTGGCAAAGACCTGTAGGAAATAGATTCAAAATGATAATATTAATCTCAATGTTAAAGATATAGTGTGTAACTTCTGTCACCCTACATGAGTCACGGGCTGAGGGTAGGTCAGCTTGGTGGCAAAGACCTGTAGGAAATGATAATGTTAATCCCAATGTTAAAGATATAGTGTGTAACTTCTGTCACCCTACATGAGTCACGGGCTGAGGGTAGGTTAACTTGGTGGCAAAGACCTGTAGGAAATAGATTCAAAATTATAATGTTAAAGATATAGTGTGTAACTTCTGTCGCTGAGGGTACGTTAATTTTGTGGCAAATACATGTATAATATAAATTCAAAATTATAATGTTAAAGATATAGTGTGTGGGGTGCTCCGGTGGCGTAGGGGATAGAGCGCGTACCATATTGGCTCCGGCCTTCGTTGCAGTGGTCACGGGTTCGAGTCCGACCCGTGGACCTTTACTGCAGGTCATCCCCCCCTCTCTCTCTCTCTCTCTCTCTCTCTCTCTCTCTCTCTCTCTCTCTCTCTCTCTCTCTCTCTCTCTCTCTCTCTCTCTCTCTCTCTCTCTCTCTCTCTCTCTCTCTCTCTCTCTCTCTCTCTCTCTCTCTCTCTCTCTCTCTTCTCTCTCTCTCTCTCTCTCTCTCTCTCTCTCTTCTCTCTCTCTCTCTCTCTCTCTCTCTCTCTCTCTCTCTCTCTCTCCCCCATTTCAACTCTGTACTGTCAAATAAAGCTTGAAAATGCCAAAAAATATCTTTAAAAATATATATATTAGATATAGTGTGTAACTTCTGTCGCCCTACATGAGTCACTGGCTGAGGGTAGGTCAGCTTGGTGGCAAATACCTGTAGGAAATGATAATGTTAATCCCAATGTTAAAGATATAGTGTGTAACTTCTGTCGCCCTAAATGAGTCACGGGCTGAGGGTAGGTCAGCTTGGTGGCAAATACCTGTATGAGGATAGCAAGATAAATGGTTTATATTTCATTATGTACAACAATTACAGAAGCAAAAATAGGAAGTCATAGGGTGCGTTTAATTCTAGTTGAAACGAGGAGCTCTGGTGGTCAATGTTGGTATTACTGTATTAAGGGCGGTCCCAAATACTATTTAAAACTGTTAAAAAGAACATTATTAATCCCAATTTTAGGCATAATGAAGTGACATGTTCCTGCGGTGCCAAATGAATACAGTCGGTGGTAAAAATAGTTTAAACATACTCTATAGCTCCTTTTTCACTGCCCATTAAAAACTGGGAATATTCTTGTTTTGTGTGCGATAAGGTGATGTAAAGTTTTTTTGCACAAAAAAAAAAAAAAGCTTCCATACACTGAATTGAGCCTCGACTACTACTACTACTAACCTAACAATTTATTAGCAAAATACTCAAATTAATCAGGCGACACTTATACTATTAAGTGTGTGTTAAATATTTGCCTTTTTTGGTAATTTTTGTTTTTTGTTTTATTTCTGTTCTGATTTATATATTTTTATTATGTTTTATGTTTTGTTTTTATGGTGCAGGTGTTTGTTTGCTTGTGTGTGTTGTGAAAAAAACTGAAAAAAACTTGATAAATATAATGTGGAAAAAAATGTGTAAAAAATGAAGCCAGGTGTTACGTACGAATATTCTAATTATTCCGAATACTATTAAGTGTGTGATAATAAACCCTGGTGTTACGTACCATGTATATTCTAATTATTCCGAATACTATTAAGTGTGTGATAAATGAAGCCAGGTGTTACGTACCATGGATATTCCTATCTCGTTGGTGCAGTGTTACGTACCATGGGTATTCCTATCTCGTTGGTGCAGTGTTACGTACCATGGGTATCCCTATCTCGTTGGTGCCGATGTACATGTCCGGACAGATGACGGAGCGAGCAGCGAAGTCCACTCTCTTCCCCATCATGTGTTTACGGAACAATCCGTCTTTCTTCTCCAAGATCTGGGATGGGGAGCAGAGACAAGACGAAAACAATGGGAAAGGAAGGCTTAATAAATGTCTACAGTGTGCTTCATGTAACCGGGTATCGCTATAATATATACTTCCATTTCCGGCCATCAACAGACAGAAATATAAAGCTGTAAAAATAATACAGCTTAATATTTTTCCACATTTTTTTTTTCTTAATTTGTACACAGTGTATTATATAACCATTTAAAAGGTTGATTTTAAATTCCAAAATGGATCCAGGAAAAAGATCCTTCTTACATAAAAATCATGACATATGCAAACATAGTAAAAACGATTGCCAAAATCAAGAGTGAGAAATGTTGTGGGAGATATTGCATATGACATATCTCTGAACTCATATATTGAAATGCTTACTTAACCATTGTTTTATATAGACTTATAAGTGTAATTGGATATACTGCATGTTTGTTTGTGACTCTAGAAACTAGAAACCAAGTATCGCAACAGACCACTCGGACAGCCACGCCTATGTTTAAGTTATGCACCATTACCCTGTCTGTCTCCTATTGTCCTATGATCAAACTCCTCCCATGGTTAAGATATGTACAATTAGTCTGCCTGCCTGCCTGAAACAATGTGCTTAAATACCTGTCTGTCCTACGAAACGGGGCTCACTCTTGCATTCACTTTCCCTGTGTCTGCATTAGTGGCCTCTCCGCGGAGAATCCTTGCTTTATGATTGAATAAAACCTATTGCTACTATTAACGTATCACTGTTGCTTATTTTTCCTATTACAGTTGGCGAGCTAGTTGGACGGAGAGACGACCGGAGCAACACGGGGCCGACAACAGTTTTTTTTGGTTGATCACCTGATTTCTTTGAACTCATCTCGCACAAAACTTCCCTTTTAAAACTCGGGAAAGAGAGGAATTCTGTTGCTCGTCCCGTGAAAACTCTGCCGTCTCCTCCTAAAAGTACCGGTAAGTGAGGGGTTAATTTTATTTAAAAGGCATATACAATTGGGTAAAAGTGAGTTCCTTCTGAGCGAAATCTCTGCGAGAGCCGTCGCGGGATGCAGCTGGGCCAGAACTCGGTTTTCCTTGCAAAAGTGAGGCAGGCTGTTGGTTAGTTTTGGCTTGGGTGCATTTCAGCGACACTATCGTATTGAATATTCTTTCCGATGCAGCACGCGCACTAAGTTGACGAATTAGTCTTAAAGTCTAAAGGTTGTAGATAGAGCTGATCCTGAAAGTAGGCACATATGGTTTTCCTTGTTTACTGGTTAAATCGACGGATTGAAAAACAAGTTATTTCGGCCAGGGTTTTTTGTAGCCCATGTATAAAAATTGTCCAGTGGAGGTAGTTAGAAGACTATCACTTTTACAGACCAAGATACTGTTGTTTTAGCGGGGTTTTGTTTTGATCATGGAGCAAGGACTTTGAGATCTCATAAGTGTTTATTTGTCTTGTCTTTTATTTGTTTTGTCTTTGTTTTATTGTATTGTTTGGTTGCAACTGTTTCTTTTTTTCCTTCCATTCTGTTGTGCTTTGTGTTAACTAGACAAAACGTGCCGACCCGGGTGGAAAGGTAAGTTGGTAGTTTTTGTGTGTGCTTTTCTTTGGTTTTCTTTAACATGGGAAAGGCTTCTAGCAAAAAAGCGAGGGAGAATATTCCCATCCCAGATACGCCAATTATTTTGCATATGAAAGCACACTATGGGCTTTCAGCTGTGACTCAAATACATGTATGGGTTCGTTTCGGTTTCCCTGTCGGCGGTAGCTTCAGCGTCACTCAGCTAATCAACCTTAGAACACAATTGCAGGCAGAGGAAACCCGCACGGCGCACATGAAAAGTAAAAATTGTTTTAGCGCCGACTGGCGGGCATTTTACCAATGGTTTGACGAAGCGACAAGACGGAGCAATTGGTGCCAGCCAGTGGGGGACAAAGTAACTCCATTTGTGTCTCAGGGCTTATGCTTACAGGTCGCCCGGAGCCCCAGACAACAACGTGCTCCGGAGACAACACACGCTGCCGCAGCCGGCATGCCCACGGCACAAACTACATGCGGGCCTCCGCCCTACGTCCCATTATACCCAGACCTGACACACCTCAGCGTGGTTGCGTTAAACAAGGTGGCGTCTACCTCTGTTCCCGTTCCAGTTCTGCCCTCCAAGCTACTGGACCCGGTGAGTATTGCACCATTACTTCACAGAATTTCTGAGGACGCACTTCCCTTGATGGAAGTGGCCAGGCCGGCCGAACCTGCTTTTGTTCAGCGGCCTTGGGATACTTATGTGCTTTTAGCCGCTATGTGTTATCTCCCAGCACTTAAAGATGTTGGAGAGACACGTTTTTTGGAAGCGTTACTGGTTTTCTGTGCCGAGTTCAGACCAACTACCGCTGAGTTACGACTCATTTTGTTCGCTATATTGGGTAATGACTGGGCTAGTGTTTCAGCTACTTTCCCTCCAGAGCTCCAGTGCCAAACGGTTCCTGTCACCCCAGAGCATTTCTGTTTTTCAGTGCTCTAAACTCATCGCATTCTGCAGCCAATACACTTTTGCTTTTGCATGCTGGCTTCAACCTTGGAGGTTAAGGCCTCGTCTGTCTTTTAGCTACCATTTAATTCCCAGTTCAGATGGCTTTGCTATCCCCTTGTCTAGATTCAGCAGCCTATCTGTCTTTTAATTCCTTTTTAAGTTTGGAGTTGTCCTGCAGAGGACAACTTGGGAATTTGTGAAACTGTTGCTGAACTTGCCTGATTTAATGCTTTTGTTTTTGTCCCAATCTTAAATAATTTTGTTTTTACTTGTTTTTCAGTCTTCCTTCTGCCTAAGCTGACTCTGGTGACCAATTCCTTTGATCACACTTCCTGTGCAAACAAGGAGCCTCAATTGCAAATGGCTACTCAAACTTTTGCAGTCTTAGAGGGACTAGCCTGTGAACCTGCTTTGACCCATTTTCCATAGTTGTCCTTTTAGAATGGGTACATCTTTTTATGCCTTGACTCTAACATAAATCTTATTTTCAACAGCCACCTTTTTGGATAAAGGGACTCATTAATTTGTTTTAGACCACTACATCTCCTGGTTCAAGTCGGACTCACTCATTTGCTGCTCTTGTTACCACAGATTAACATGCACAGTCACCCTTAGAGAGGCTGATTAGTTATCTTTGTTTGCTCCTTTGCTTTTAGTTTCACATCTTCTAGGACCAGAGTGCCTTGCCATTTTACATCTTAAAAGGAGTAAAGGCCACCTTTGTTTTGTTAATTAAGGTTATGCAGCCACACGCTGGTTAAACATGCTTTCACTTGTTCCGCTGCTCTCTCCAGCAGAGGAGCAGCGTCAAACGATTCATTTGTTTCCCTAGGTCACTGTTGTGAATGTCTGCTCTTCTATCTAGCCTAGCTTATGGATATGCCTTAGTCACTTTTTGCCTTCAATTTCAGCTGCCCATGTCAGTATTGTTTTGGTTTACACATTTGCGAATGTAGGCTAACTTACCTTCTGCTTAGTGTATTTCTTTTGTTATTGTTATCATTTGTCTGCTGTGGCCCACTTCCAAGGTGTGAGTATCCTCCCTGTGTTTTGCTTAGTTCAACCATCTCATCATTTGCATCTTCCTTTTGTCTAATCCTCCGTCCTGGCCATGGCCTTTTGTCTTGTATTCACCATGTGTAAATTGCTGGGATTGACTGTGTTTTCCCTCTGCCTGTTTTCCCCCAATGTTTTATGGGAACTTTTTGCTAAAACTTGTCTGATTTAATGCTGTTTTCTTCCCATGTCTGAAATAATTTGTTCTGTCTGTTTTTCAGTCTCCCTTCAGCACGACAGGGACACTGCCACCTAAGTTGACTCTGTTAACAATTGCTTTTGTCTACACCTCCTGTGTTTACATGTACCCTCTGTAGCAAAAAGGGCTACTCTCATTTTTGCAGTCATGGCTGGACTAGCCTGTATACATGCATGTGTCACTTCTGCCACGTTTCTAGCATTAATTTTGGTTACATCTTGCCTCCTTTTAGAAAGGGGACTAGTTGATCTGCTTTAAAAACTACATTTCCTGGTTCAAGCCAAACTCACTCATTTACTTCTCTTTAAACCACAGATAAACATGCACAGCCACTCTTAAAGAAGCTGTATTGGTTTCTTGATTGCTCATTTCTTTTAGATCCACCTTTTGTAGGCCCAGCCAACATGCCCATTTTCCTTCTCAATAGCACAGACACCCATGTTTTTACATTTATGTAAGTATCTCCCCTTCTTTCACTATAGCCTTGCACCACTGTCGCTGTGACAATCACATTTGCTGATAGCCCACTCACCGTTTTGATTGGCCATCAGTGCCTTTAAAACATGCAATGCTAGGCAGTTACTTATTTTCTGTTATAATTGAACTATTTTTGGCTGCTTGCACTAACTTTTCCTCCTGCAGGTATGCTATTCAATTCTTTCTCCTATGAACACTCGTGTTCATGCAACTTGGTCATTTGTTAGGCTCTACATTTAGGTTGGTTTAGCCTGTTGCCAGTGGGCTGTTTTATGTTTGCTACACAGTGTAGGAGCAATCTTGTTTGGTGTTCTGTCCTAGAGCAAGCTAGAGTGAGAGAGGTTGTTGGTGCGTTAGTTGTTTTGTGGTTATGGTTCTTGTTGTTTGTTGTTATCGAGCTGAGGTGTTTTTTCTTTTATGTGTCTGATTTGCAGAGTTCTGATCTCTGATTTCGCCAAAATCAGTCTGTTGACTTGTTTTCTCTCCTGTTCTCTCTCTGTTGTTGCCAGCATCTTTGAATGCTTGACTTTTGATTTTGTTTGAATTAACTCTGTGCACTCGGGTGTGCATTTCAGTTGATTTATTGCGCGCAGCGATCGTTTAAGTTTTACTTAAACTTGTTTCTTGTTTTGCTACTAACTTCATTTTTGCTTCCAGACTCTTAGGTGCTGTATATTTCCCTGGAAATATGCTTATCTCTTTCTTTTCCCATACCTGGTTTCTTTTATGTTTTCTTTTTACTGTTTCTCGCATTCTGTGGTTTTCCTAAATCCTAACACAACTCATTTTAACACAACTAACTTTGCAATTTGTTTTGTTTTATTTGCTGCAAACTTGTTGATGTTTCACCACAGTTTTACATTGTTGGCCTTGCAGGTCCAATCGGTAAGTTTTAGTATGGTTACGTTTTGCTTGATGACTGCATCCAAAAGGTAAGATCACTTTGTTTATTTGACAAGTCAACATTGTTGTTCTTTATGGTTTTGACTTTCTGCTATATGTGTTATCTTCTTTCCTTTTTAAACTAATTTAGTGGGCCTTTTCTCAATTTGCAATATTGATACCTCATGTCGCTGTCTCTTTGATTATATTTGAACAATATCCTTCTCTCCTCTATGCGTCACAGTGTATGCAGCAGTGTTTCCCCCTGTCCTGTCCTGTTCTGGAAAAGCCTACACTGTCCCATCCAAACCTGGAGCTTTGGGGGTTGACTCTGCTTCACGGCATCCGGCCTCAGAGCAAGGCCAAGTTGGCTTCACGGTGATTTCTGCATCCGACACACAGGGCACATATGTGATCACGCCTGCTGTCAAACTGTCACTGTCAAATGTCACTGTCACGGTCACTCCCCTGTCCTCTCTTTCTGCTCTCAACAGGTGAAGGAGTCCCTACCTTGCCAGTCACTGCCGCCTACTGCCGACGGATCGAGAGAATCAACCACGAGAGGACTACTGCCACCAGCTTGAACCAGACGACGTCAGAGGGAAACCAGCCACGACGAAGAAGAGGACGGCCAAACCACCTCGCTCCATGGAGAGCCAGACGACGCCCTACCTCGCTTTGGGCTTTAATCTTGATGTGTCTGGCCTGCGCCCCCCCCCCCCAGATGTGAAACACTGACCCTCATCGCCGTCGAGGGTGCACAGTGTGCGCCCTCCATGCTTTCAGACCTGATGGAAATGTCTGCCCCCCCCTCCCCCCTCCCCCTCCCCGCTCCACAACCCCCCCCCCTCCCTACCAACAACCCCAACCCCTCCCACTCCTCCGACTGCGCAGCCACCACCCTGATGACTGGTTTTGCCATCAGCTCCCCACATCCTCCACAGCTCCCCTTTTCCCTACACCCTGGCAGATGACCTTAAGCGAAGTTTTGTCCTTAATAGGATGGCACTGGACTTGATTTTAGCCTCTAGTGGAGGCGTTTGCAAAGTGATTAAGTCTGAGTGCTGCAGTTTCATCTCTGACTCTAGTGGCCCTGTTCATGACGTCATTGCTGACAATGACCTTGGTGTCACACAACTACACGACTCTCACGGCTGGAACCCCCTCAATGATCTCCAGACATGGACTGGTGCTTGGGGATCTCTGATCTTTAAAGTTGTACTGGGACTTTTTTGCCTTATCGTGTTGTTCTCCATTTTCTTTTGTCTCATCAAGGCCATTCTAAAATGTTGTATTAGTCACTCCACCTTAACATTGCCAAGCGGCAACCTGGTTGAACCAATCCCCCTCGAAATTTGGGTTCCCCCCTTTGCCGAGTGCCTTGACCCTATTGACCCCCCTTCTGCTGACTGCTTTGAGTACTTCCACATGGGCGACTCTCTGTAATGGGTTCCTTTCTTACTGTTCTGGGATTGTTTTGTTTTGCCTTTTGTTTTTGTTTTTTTTTGGTTTAATGTTTTTCCTCTTTAGAATTCTATTTGAGGTTTTTTCACATTAAACTCACTTCTTGATATTTTGGCTTTATCCTTTGATTATTGGCCTGTCCTGGGTTTATATTTTTTCCTTACGAGGTTTTTTATTATTCCCTGTTATTCCTTTTGCCTTACCTTTCGACTGTTTTGGGGTTTAAATTTTTTCTCCCCTAGTGTGTATTTTGCCTTACTGTGGTTTGCTTTCTTTTATGTTATCATAATATGATAAAAAGAGTGAAGTGTTGTGGGAGATATTGCATATGACATATCTCTGAACTCATATATTGAAATGCTTACTTAACCATTGTTTTATATAGACTTATAAGTGTAATTGGATATACTGCATGTTTGTTTGTGACTCTAGAAACTAGAAACCAAGTATCGCAACAGACCACTCGGACAGCCACGCCTATGTTTAAGTTATGCACCATTACCCTGTCTGTCTCCTATTGTCCTATGATCAAACTCCTCCCATGGTTAAGATATGTACAATTAGTCTGCCTGCCTGCCTGAAACAATGTGCTTAAATACCTGTCTGTCCTACGAAACGGGGCTCACTCTTGCATTCACTTTCCCTGTGTCTGCATTAGTGGCCTCTCCGCGGAGAATCCTTGCTTTATGATTGAATAAAACCTATTGCTACTATTAACGTATCACTGTTGCTTATTTTTCCTATTACAGAAATTACCCATTTGGACAAAAAAATGTCATATCGATACAAGAGGGTTAATCACAGTTAAGTTAAGTTATCTTTATTTGTCAGTTGTACACGAGGCACATTGAAATTTGTCTTTTCTCATCTCCCCTCTCAAGTTACCACACTTCGGAGGGGGTCAGAGCGCAGGGTCAGCCATAGTACAGCGCCCTTGGAGCAGTTTTGGGGTTAAGTGCCTTGCTCAAGGACACAATGGTAGAGATGGTGGGCACCGTAGAGACACAATACCAGCCTCTGCTAGTTTTACAACTAACACCCTCCTGTCCGGTGCCGGGGATCGAACCAGCGACCTCATGGTTACTGGTCGGCCACCTTACCTCTAGGCCATCCTACCACCCCACCCCAGTGTTAGCAGTAGTGTGTGTGTGTGTGTAACTGATACCTGTCTGATTCCAGGGTATTTCTCCGTCATCATTTTGTCACTCTCGCTGTCGAACACGATGTTGACGTGAGTCTGCAGGCGGATCCACATGTTGTAGAGTTTATCAGTCAGAGAAACGCCAACGATTCCCGCCAAAAACGTCTGGTCCGTCTGGATGGGAGCCTGGCAGGGACAAGGGAGAAAAAGGTTCACTCTACCAACAAAACCGAGATGTTCTAATAAGAAAATATGGCTTTAAATGGACATTAAAGCTATAATGCGTAACATTTTCATATAAGTGAATGACCGTTTTGTTTTTTTGTTCTTTTCTTTGTTGTTGTGTTTTTTACTTACGTATCTTATGGTAAATGGACTTATATAGCGCTTTATCTCCGTTATTCACAGACCCAAAGCGCTTTACATTGTTGTGTACACATTCACTCAGTCACACACACA
>CM047512.1:28710930-28720930 GCA_026122265.1 Ammodytes dubius | reverse complement strand
AGAAGCTTCAGGCACCCTGATTTGTGGGGGAGATTGGAACGTACAGTTGCACCCAAATATGGATTCTACAAATCCATCCAAACAGGTTAATTCTGAATCATTATATGTAAGGAAAATGCTCAAAGAGACCGGTATGTTTGACATATGGAGGGAACTCCACCCATCTGCAAAGCAGTATACTTTTTTCTCCCACTCCCACGCTGTCTACTCGAGAATTGATTATTTTTTTATGTCTTCCTCTGAGAGACATAGGATAGTGGAATGCAAAATTGGGGTTAGAGATGTGTCTGATCACTCTGGAGTGTATTTGAGACTAAATTTGGATGCCCAGCCCAGAAACACCATCTGGAGGCTTAACACCAGCCTCCTAAATGACCATCAATGTGAGGAATTTATTAAAAGGGAAATTAAAGATTACCTAGAATTCAATAGTAAAGAGGACACATCACCAAGTGTTTTATGGGATGCGGGCAAAGCAGTGCTTAGAGGAAAACTTATAATGTGGTCATCAAGAAAGAAAAAAGAAAAACAAAGACAAGTGACAGACTTGACTAACAAATTGAAAGCATTGGAAAATAAACATATTGAGCTGAAAGACCCCATTCTGTTAGAACAAATAAGTTTAACAAAATTAGAACTAAACAAGATACTCGACAACCAGGTGGAAAATAAACTTAAATACATAAAACAAAGTTATTACGAGAATGGACCTAGGGCTAAAAAAATACTGGCATGGAGACTACGAAAACAACAGTCGGAAAGATCAATATTTAAAATCAAAAATCCCATTACAAACACGATGTGTCATAGACCAGAAGAAATACAAGAGTCCTTTGAAACGTATTATAATAACTTATATTCCCAACCTAATTTAGCGGATCCCTCAACAGTTAAACATTTTCTGGAAACTTTAGATTTACCATCCATTGGTGAGGAACAAAATAAGCTCATAACACAAGAAATTACAAGAGCAGAGATAGACAGGGCCATATCTAGATTAAAAACAAATAAGGTACCAGGGGGAGATGGGCTGCCAGCAGAGTGGTATAAAATATTCAGGAATTCCCTGACACCTATGCTTTTAAAATGTTTCAACCATGTTCTTAAAGGTGGCGAGACCCCAGCATCGTGGAAACAGGCCATAATATCTGTTATACCTAAGGCGGGAAAAGAGAAGACTGAGTGCAGTTCATATAGACCTATTTCTGTCCTTAACATTGATTATAGATTATTCGCATCAATAATTGCAATTAGACTAGAAAACATTATTCCTGATTTGATTGAACTGGATCAAACTGGATTTATTAAAAATAGGCATACACAGGATAATGTAAGGCGTGCATTGCACGTGATTGATAACATTTGTAAAAGCAAATCAAAGTTCCTAGCGATTAGCCTTGATGCGGAAAAAGCATTTGATTCTGTGCGTTGGGAGTTCTTGTATTTGGTGTTGGAACGTTTTGGTTTTAATGATAAAGTAGTGGGATGTCTCAAATCTATATACCACCTACCGACAGCGAGGATTAAGATAAACGGTAACCTCTCAGGTGTAGTCACTCTGGAAAGAGGATGCCGGCAAGGCTGTCCCTTAAGCCCCACCCTATTCGCATTATTTATAGAGCCACTCGCCCAATTAATAAGGGAAGATGCTGAGATAACTGGAATTTCAATTAAAGGAAGAGAACACAAGATATGCCTTTACGCGGACGATGTCTTGTTGACCCTATCCGACCCCGATTTAAGCCTTCCCAAACTCATGTCCAGCCTTGAACAATATGGTTTTTATTCAGGCTATAAATTAAACGTACATAAGACCCAAACCCTTTCTTATAACTGGTTCCCACAAGAAAATGTACGTAAAAAGTATAATTTTAAATGGAAAACTAATGTTATGAAATATCTTGGTGTAAATATACCGAGCAACTTAATTGATATATATAATGCAAATTATCACCCTATTACGAAAGAAATAAAAATAGATTTGGATAGATGGGCTCCTCTAACACTCAGTATGCATAATCGAATAGAGACTATAAAGATGATAATTTTGCCACGACTGTTGTTTCTCTTCCAATCCCTACCAGTACAAATACCACCTAAACAATTTACTGAATGGAATCGGATGATTTCTAGGTTCGTATGGCAGAGTAAGAAACCCAGAGTACGTTTTAAAACGCTACAGTTATCCAAAGAAAAGGGAGGCATGTCTCTACCATGTTTAGAAGACTATTATAAGGCAGCACAATTACAATATTTAGTTTACTGGTGTATCAATGATTATGAAGCGAAATGGAAAGAACTAGAAATAAACCAACTTGATATCCCTCTTCAATCCCTGCTAGGTGATACAAAGTCTAAGACCATTTATTTAGAAAAAATAAGTTCATTTACAATGGTTCCTCTCAATATCTGGTTTAAAGAATGTAAGAATCTAAAATTGGAGAAAAAAGCACGAGTGCTGAGATGGGTGGAACAAGATGATGATTTTAAACCAGCACAGCTGGACTTGAGGTTTAAACAACTGACCAGGAAGGGCATCACATCATACTGTGTAATTTCAACCAATACAGGCTTAGAAAGCTTCCTACATCTTCAAGAATCCCACAAATTAGACAGACAGGATTTCTACAGATATTTACAGATTAGGCATCATTTTGACAGAAACATTAAAATTGATGATGGAGCTGATTTGGATCTCATCAATGTTTTTATTGATGCTTATAGAGGCAAAATTCGTAAGAAATTGGTGTCAAGATTATATTCCTGTTTACAAAACTCCAAAAAACACTCTACACTTTATATTAAAACTAATTGGGAGAAGGAAGCGAACATAACCTTAACAGAAGATGAATGGTTAAATATATGTCAAATAAATTCTTCCACCACTAGCTCAGGCCAATGGAGAGAATTCTCATGGAAAAACAATGTACGGTTTTTTATTACTCCAAGAAGAAAGTACTTACAGACTGGCATAGCAGAATCCGGACACTGCTGGAGACAATGTAACAATACAATGGCTGACCACTATCATATCTTTTGGAATTGCACGTCAATCCAGCCCTTCTGGTTAGACATAATGTCAGAAATAAAATCTATTTTGGGCTTTGAAATCAATTTTAATTTCGGCACCGTATATTTGGGTAATATACCAACTGAACTTAACAACCAAGATAAATATCTTCTCAAAATATTACTTGTAGCCGGGAAAAAAGCAATCACCAAAAAGTGGCTTAACAAGGAACCACCATCCAAAAGAGAGTGGTCAGCAATTGTAAAAGAAATATACGAGATGGAAAAACTTACATTCAGCCTTAGACTTTGTATTGATAAATTTAATAAGTACTGGTTAAAATGGTCATCACATTAGTAAGACAAGTATGTGTTTTACTAGCACTATCACATGGAATGTACCGTTTTATTTATTTATTTTAATTTTTTCCCTCCCCTCCTACTTCTTCATCTGTGTTTGGTCTGATTGAACTTTCACTGGACTTTGAGGCATGCGTCTTGGATAAAAGCCATTAAGACCCAGCCACTTTGGTTTCCTATGCTGGATTGACTTCATTTGGACTATAAGGACTTTATCTGAACTGTGATGACATGCTCGTGACACTCTGATTTTGTGTCCATCCCCTCTTAGAACACTAGGAATGTAACCCGTAACGTATCTTGATTGTAGATGTGAAGCTTTATTATGCCCTCCCTTCAGTGACCTAACTGTTGTGTTGTTGTTGTTTTTTTCAATGTATGTGTGTTTCCCTAAAAGTGAAAAATAAAAAAAAATAAAGTATAAAAAAAAAAAAAAAAAAAATAATATCATAACACAAGGTGTGTGTAGTAACATATTTATCCCCAGTAGTCATGGTGATGGACTGTGGGGCCCATGAACTACAATCACTGTAGCAGACATTTTGGCCAGAGGCATCCACTGAGGAGGAAGCACTGAATTTGACAAGACTGCAATGATTTCTAACATAGGTTGCGTTCCAAATCTCATACTCTTTCTTTTTTCTATTCTACATACTACATCCGACGATAAAAAGAATCTAGTTAGGATGCAGTAGGCATACTATTGGGACATACTTTTCTCTCTTATTTCATCATAACATTGCGCCTTGATCTTGCCTCTTGGTTTTATATCCGTCGCATCCCCGTTTGTTTTCATAACATGGACCTATAGGCTTCGTCGATGTTACGTCACTTCACGTGCGCACTGGATTGTGGGTCAGAATCGCCCAAATAGGATGCACTTTTCAACACTAACAATCTTGGCCGCATGAAGTAGACCATCCGGGTATTCTAACCATCCTAAATCTGGCCACAAGAATCGGGACATCCTAAATCTTTTTTCTACATACTATATAGTAGAAAGTATGCGATTCGGAACGCAACCATAGTTCTCTACTGTAGATTAATGTCTTAAAAAGGTGCTCCGAGTAATGTTTAAGTTTGTGTTAATTCTATCGCCCCCTTTGGACAAAAGCGGTGCTGTTTTAATAGGCCAGCTGTTGTTCCTGGGTGAGCGTACACCCATGACAAAGGCATTAAGAAAAACTATATAAAAAAAAAAATAGCATTCTTTCCACTGATGGTCTCGTTTTCATCATTTATGATCATCAGAGGAAAAATGAGACTGTTTCAATAATATTTAAAAGTTCCTCGTAGCACCTTTTTAAAAGATGTTTACCCTATGTGTAGTTGTTTGAAAAAAAGTTGAAAAGGTGCTCTACTAGTTTAAGACCTGTAATTGTCTAGAGAAGACAGAAATGAGTTGAATAAATGACCTGCAGTACGGACATCTCCTGCTCTTCATGTGGGTGGTCCAGAAGTCATTTATCAGACTGGTCCTCTTCTCAACCAGATGTTTAATCTGAAACAACATATACATCAACAACAAAACTAGATTAGTGTGTGATCTATTACCATTCTCTACCATTGTGTCCTTGAGCAAGACACTTAACCCCAAACTGCTCCAGGGGCGCTGTACTATGGCTGACCCTGCGCTCTGACCCCCTCTGGAGTGTGGGAACTTGAGAGGGGAATATGCGGAAAGACACATTTCAATGTAACTGTTGACTCATAAAATAAATAAATTAAGTAACTTATTAGGGCAGGAAATGTATGTTCAGAACAGTATGTTTTCTATATTATATTTCTTTCTTTCTTTCTTTATTTCTTTCTTTCTTTCTTTCTTTCTTTCTTTCTTTCTTTCTTTCTTTCTTTCTTTCTTTCTTTCTTTTCTTTCTTTCTTTCTTTCTTTCTTTCTTTCTTTCTTTCTTTCTTTCTTTCTTTCTTTCTTTCTTTCTTTCTTTCTTTCTTTAAGAGTGGAGGAGGTCTCAGATAAATGTGGTTGGTTTTATACATCACAGTTTCAGCGTGGTGCATGATTTATCATCACAGACAATGTTCTCCATATCTTCAATCATATTCAAATTTCTTTAAGTGTTTTGTACGGTATGCGTTAATAATCAGGGTGTGTAGAGGGCTTTATGTAAATGTTAATGTTCCATTAAGGTGTCCATACATCAGGGTTAATCCACACCTATGGAATGTTCTCCAGCCAATCAGAGCAGAGTATTCTCAAAGAAAAGACTATGGTTTAAGTAAATGCTAGGGGGGTAAGGGAGTTATGTTAATGGAATAATGGCAGTAGGGTCTTTCAATGCATAAAACCAATAAATATGATATTAAAATAAGAAAGTGTGTGTATGTGAGTGCTAAGTGTTCTGACCGGTTTGACGTTCTCTGAAGCTCCAGTGTTCTCTCCAATGATGGAGTCTGTAAACGTCTTGAGCACCAGCGCTATTTCATCTCCAGTGGCTTTGGGGTTTGCCTCCAAGTGCTAGAACACAGACAGACAGAAAGACAGACAGACAGACAGACACACACACGTTAAAAACAATTACTTACACATTGAATCAATGAATAAAAACCCCATGCAACACATTCAAACAATTGTCATTCACTTAATACAGAGAAATAGTCAAATAACATTGAAATTGTCATTTGTCTCCAAGACTGGACTTTCTGAGATTTCAAAAACTATTTTGATTTTATATCGATGAATCATTCAGCCCTTCATGCCATAATCCATTTCTATATCACACACACACACACACACAGACAGACAGACAGAGACACACACACACACACACACACACACACACACGCACACAGACACCCCCCCCCACACACACACACACACACACGCACACAGACACCCCCCCACACACACACACACACACACACACACACACACCGACACACACACACACACACACACACACACACACACACACACACACACACGGACCTGGTTGAGCACTGCCTCTGCTTGGTAGACCTCCTTCATGTCCCCGTGGTCCAGCAGTCTGAGTTGGTTCAGCAGCAGATGCAGCGCGGCGCGGGGACACGTTAGCATGTGACACGTCAGACAGGAACCACGAACCAGCAGGTACAGTTTCTGAGGGACAAGAGGAAAAAGAGATGAGAAGAAAGGATAAAAAATAAAAAATTAATACTACACTGAATTTTTTTTTTTTTTCACAATATGTTTATTGTTTTATTCTTTTCCCCCCCCAAAAAAACACACAAACAAACATCTGCACCATGAGACCTCAATGTTATTACCACGAATCAACAGGTACAGTTTCTGGTGGACAAGGAGATGATTTTATTTTGTAAGCAGATGTGTACTGCATGCATAGGTATACTGTATGGTGTATTTGTGGACATGCTTATTTCTTACATCAAAGAACAGTGGGTTGTAAACAGGCAGAGGAAGCTCTACATGTCCCAAGTGTCCTGGACAGTTGTTGAAGTCCTGGCAACAAGTTGAACAAACCTAGAATAAAAAATTTAACGAAAATAAATTCAAGAAACACTTAGTGAAAATGGTTAAGGAACTATAGAGGCATAAAAGACAAATATGTGGCATGTTCAAGTTCAAATGTATTTATATAGACCAACTTTAAAAACAAACATAGTTGACCAAAGTGCTTTACAGCTCATGACAAATGGATAAAAAAAAATATATAGAATTCAAACAACAGTAGAAAAAGCTATATCAAAATGAGAGACAACTAATACAGGTCTTAAGCAAGGACTTAAATGTTTAAGCAGTCCGGGCAGTTCTTATACAAAATGGTTACACAATTCCAAAGATTTGGAGAAATTTACAGATGTGTCATTATTACTGTACTGTACTACACACACACACACACACACACAGAGAGAGAGAGAGAGAGAGAGAGAGAGAGAGAGACAGAGACACACACACACACACATAGAGAGAGAGAGAGACACACACACACACACACATGGAGAGAGAGAGAGACACACACACAGACAGACAGACAGACAGACAGACAGACAGACAGACAGACAGACAGACAGACAGACAGACACACACACAGGTAGTTTTACCTCCTTGTTGTCTGCAGGTCCCAGGGCCAGGTCGTACAGACTGTTTGGAGCAACGTTCCCCACGGCATCGAGGAACCGGGAGTTAGTGATCGTCTTCACACTCAACTTCCTGGAACAGAAATGGGAAAAATGTTTTATTAAACTGATTGACAAGCTTGTACAATAATATTATTACAACACCAGTGTTTCTACAATTATACTAGCAACTCTATAGTTATTTTACTAATGCAGTGAATATCATCAGCTCTGTGTAAGCAGCATATATAGTCTGTTTGGTGTCATCTTCATTGTTTCTGACCCCAACTAAACATGATCTCTCTCTCTCTCTCTCTCTCAAAAAAAATGCATTTGATACAGAAAGGTTAGAGGGATTCCTCCTCATGTCAAAAGGACATTAACTGTGTTATGGTATTATTGGATTACACTGTTACTATATGATGAGAAGGGAGTCAATACAGGTGTAATAACCAATATCCAGTTCTCACACACACATTGTTATGCTTTTAACGTAATACTAGATTTGATTTGTTATTATATATTTTGTGAATGTGATTATTTCATTTTAGCATCAGTTTATGTTGTCCAATACATTTCTGTAGCTTCATTTAGTGTTTCCTTTAACTAATATGACATGTACACTAGTAAAGTTATTTAGGTGAAGTCCTCTCCCTGCTGAAATGAATATAATGTGTTGAATTTGTAAATTGACGTAAAACAAAACAAAAACTGACATATTTGACAATGACAGTTTCTGCTAACAAATCAGATTTGATGCAAATAAATACATATAAATAAAATACTAAATTAAATACTATAAATAATATGAACCTTAACACAGAAGCTCACGTGTGCACTTGTAATTCTAAGATACTAAAGTAATAACATGCCATGCTTTTTCCAGGCGAAGGCATGTTGGGGCATGTTGTTTTGATTAGCATTTTAAAGCTAACCGGCTACATCCATCACTCACTCACCGTATCTCCTCTGCCGAGTACATGCCGAAAGTCATGCCCTCCAGACGGCGCCATGGCACGTCTTTGCCGAACAACATTTTAATAAACTAAACTTGGAGACTTATCCAAATGTAAAAGTGCGTATTTAATCCTACAGAATCATGGCGTACGGTTGAAACAGCACGCGATTCAACAGTTGCTCCTGTGTGTAACCCACGTGTGGAGTGGAGAACGTCAGACGAGACCATTATCGATATAAAAGGAGGGGTGGACAAAAATGAAAATAAGCTTTCTTAACTCGACACATCAATATTTATAAAAAATAACCAATTCTATACTTATAATGGAGCCTTGATCGTTGTCAATTTAACATTTAAAGTGTCGTATTACTTCAAAATACAAAATATATTATTATTTTGGTCACCCCCTATTTTTCGGCGACTAAATGGTTTGTCCCAACGTCCCAGCATCCTTCAGTTGTGAAACAGCGATGGCGGCGCCCGGTTCGCACGTAGGGCATTTACTTCAGAGAAATAGCAGATTATTATTGAATAACTTGGAACAATTATGGACTCACAGGTAAGACAAGATGTATATGTGTATATCGTTTTCCATAATATCACTAATTTCAATTTTATGTAATTGAATTTGGGTTTTAGCTGCATCGTTTGACAAGAGGTCATGAAGCTAAAAAATATACACATTTCACAATGTCAAAGTAAATAAACAAATGTATGAATAGAATAAATACAAAATAATTATAATGAAAAAAGGAAAATTTATACAAGGACTGACCTCTATAGCAGAGCAGCAACAATTACATTAAATCATTTGACCGACAGAAAGATAGATAGATATAGATAGATAGATAGATAGATAGATAGATAGATAGATAGATAGATAGATAGATAGATAGATAGATAGATAAATAGACAGACAGACAGACAGACAGACAGACAGACAGACAGACAGACAGACAGACAGATAGATAGATAGATAGATAGATAGATAGATAGATAGATAGATAGATAGATAGATAGACAGACAGATAGACAGACAGATAGATAGATAGATAGACAGATAGATAGACAGATAGACAGATATTGTCTATGCATCAAAAGGCATCTATGAATTAAATGCTGCAAAATGTACCTCTTTTTCCCTAGGAGGTTTGGTTGGACCGCAGCTCTGCGACAACAAGTAGCAGAAGCTAATCAAGGTAATGTGGTATAGAGCATTTTGGTCTTTTCTAAAAACAACTTTTGTAACAAACATATCAGTGTGAGAACATCTTAACTGAGCTATTAAGATCGGGTCGTGAAATTTCAGTGATATTAAAATTCCACCGTTGTCTCAATGTCGTTTCAGAACCTACAGAGAATATTGTCATCCCTAAGAAGAAAACATGGTATGTGTCTATATATCGTACAATGCAGGCAACAACACTATGTACATATGTATATTCAGAAACCTTCATTTAACAGAGCTTATTAAAATAGATATTCTAGTTTTTAATCAAGACAGCCTAGTATATGAATTTCCATCCATTGTCCCTTGTTATTGTTCAGGAGCAAAGAGGCAGTGCTGGAGGCTCTGGCTTCAACCGTCAACAAGGTGAGAGT
>CM047512.1:28690930-28705930 GCA_026122265.1 Ammodytes dubius | reverse complement strand
AATAATATGTTTGACACTGTTTATATGTTAAATGGCATGTTCTAGTATAAGTGGATTTTCTTCCCCCCCAGATGAATAAGTAAACAATATATGAATTATTTAAATTTTCATCTTGTTGAATTGTATTATTTATAAATGTTACATTTATATTACATTTATAAAATACACAAGATCATCATAATATAAATTAAACTTCCAAGTGGTACATTTTAAAGAAAAAAATTAATAATAAGAAAAAAAAACAATAATTTAAAAAATAAATTGTAACAAAAATACGTTTGGTGTTCTTTGGAAAAAAAAATCCCAAAATAAAGTATTTAAAATAAATTAAAATATTAACATTTGCGTTGTTTCCATGTCTGTCTCCAGGAGTTGCTAAATACTCCTAATATTACACACTATATCTTTAAAATCTAATCTTTGTCTATTTCCAGGAGCTGTTGAACCAGATGGTTGAGCAGAAGGTGCAGCCGAACCTCTATACCTTCAACAGTGTTCTGAAGAGTCTGAGACGCTGCGGCTCCTGGGCCAAAACCCAAGCCCTGCTCACTCTGAAGGAGATGAGAGCGCTCGGGATAGGTGGGTATATAGAGACACACACACACACACGCGCACGCAGGGACAGACAGACAGACAGACAGACAGACAGACAGACAGACAGACAGACAGACAGACAGACAGACAGACGGACAGACACACATAGACAGACAGACAGGCATGCTCTCCTGGGCCAAAACCCAGGCTCTGCTCACTCTGAAGGAGATGAGAGCGCTCGGGATAGGTGGGTATACAGAGGCACACACACAGACACACGCGCACACACACACACACACACACACACACACACACACACACACAGATATATACACACATAGAGGCACATACTGTAGACAGACAGACAGACAGACAGACAGACAGGCATGCTCTCCTGGGCCAAAACCCAAGCCCTGCTCACTCTGAAGGAGATGAGGGCGCTGGGGATAGGTGGGTATATAGAGACACATTAATATATATATATATATATATATATATATATATATATATATATATATATATATATATATATATATATATATATATATATATATATATATATATATATATATATATATATATATATATATATATATACACACACACACACACACACACACACACACACACACACACACACACACACACACACATAGACAGACAGACAGAAAGACAGACACAGACACACACACACACACACACACACACACACACACACACACACACACACACGTGTGTATATACATACAGATTGGTTACTGCTGTAATACAAGATGATGTGTTCAAGCATTGTTCAGTAAAAATGAGTATTTCATATTGTGATTAGTTCCAATGTAATTTTGTTAAATGTAGTGTTTGCCGTGTTAGCGAAGCAGATGGGCTACAGTTCAATTAGAAAGTGTATAAATATTGGGAAAAATAATGGGATAAGGCCCAACCTTATTTGGTAGGATACATTATAATAGTCTGTTGATAAAAATCTATTTTGTGTCCATGTGTCTGTGGTTGTGTTCAGCTCCCAGCCTGGCCTCCTATGACCACATCCTGCCCATCTTCTTCAGACCAGGTAAACGGACACACTTTGAAACATCACCTGTACTTTCTTTTTCACAATATATTTATTGCAGTTTTTTCTGTTTTTTTTAGAACACACAAACAAACACCTGCACCGTCACAACATACAGAAAAAAACAGAACAGAAAAAAAAAAAAAAAAATTATCAAGGAAAAAAAATAAAAAATAAAATCTGTCCCATGTTCCCGTTCGCCATTACCTGTACACTTTCTAATACCATATTTTATATGCTCTAGTTAAACATTCACATATAATAAAATGTTTATTGTTTGTTTGTGTCCCAGGCCCGTCCGGTCAGGGCAACACAGACATTCTACAGGAAGTGATGTCAGAACTGGAGGGGCACAGCTTCTCCTGCCAGGACCCTGACGATGGTACGCTCATTCTTCATTCTTCATTTCATTTAACATTTAATGTACCGTTGTTTTACATCTGTAATGGAGTCGATTTGGTAAACATTTTTATAGAATCTGACTTGTTTAAAAAAAAAAATGTGCTTTGATTTTTATTGATTTGTTTGTTCATACAATCAGTATAGTATATGTGAACAGGTGACTTTGTCTTAGTCATAGAATACCCTGATGATGGTACGCTGTCTGTGAATGTGTTCAGTGTGTTGATTTGGTATGAAAAATGTATAGAATTTGCCTTTTTTTTATTGTTTTTTTTTTTACTTTAATTTTTATTGAGTTTTGTTTGTTCATACAATCAGTTTTAGTTTATGTGAACAGGTTATTTTGTCTTAGTCGAATAGTAGAATTGAATTTAACTTTTAATGATGTATCTCTTTTTCCTTCCAGTTCGATTCTTCTCCAGTGCAATGAAAATAGTAAGTCTTTCTTTGTTAATTATTTTTATTTAAATATTTTTCATATAGTATTTTTTTCGTCAATCTATTGAACATGATAGAATAATACAAACACAAAGTGAAACCTAGGAAAAGATGATCCTCAGCAACATTTAAGGTGTACATCTGTAACCTGTTCCCCTCTCTGTCTGTCTCTCCCTCTCTCCCCCCCTCTCTCAGTGTCTGGATAACAAAGATCTGGAGTTGGGTTATAAGGTCCAGAGTCTAGTGGAGGTTGGGGAGAACTGGAGGCTGCTGGGAGACTCATTCCAACAGACCATCTACCAGTGAGTTAAGAAAAGATTATTTTTTTATTCTTTTTTTGAATTAAAAAAAAAAAGTAGACATGTGTGAAGAAGACTACAGGAAGTAGATCATCTTCCTCATCCCATAAATGCGTAGCGTAGCTGGCTACGGGAGCTTGTGTAGTCCAAAAGTAGCCAACTTATTTTCTAAGTTGGGTTGGATCAGGTAAGATCACCTTTTCACCACAAACAGAACGCACCAGAGTTAATTTGGAAACGTATCAAGACCACCCTTTGGTCCGCTTCACTGCCAAGTGTGATTGCTGTGTTCTCACCTACACAAATGATCGCTGTGATGGTGGAGACTAACCCAATTTCAATTAGATCGAACAAAACGGGAGGTGTGAAAGTGCCCTTGGATCCAGCTATGTGAATGAATTTCCACATTTCTGTCTTTAACCATTCTCTCTCTCTGTCTCTCTCCCTCTACCTCCCTCTCCCTCTCTCTCTCCCCTCTCTCCCCCCCCCTCTCTCTCCCTCTCCCCCCCTCTCTCTCTCCCTCTCCCCCTCTCTCTCTCTCTCCCTCTCTCTCCCTCTCTCTCTCTCTCTCTCTCCCTCTCCCCCCTCTCTCCCTCCCTCTCTCTGCAGTGGTCGTTTCTTCAACCTTCTCTGTATGATGGAATACATTGACGTGGTGTTGAAGTGGTACAAACGGCTCATTCCCTCGGTCAGTATCTCTCTCTCTCTCTCTCTCTCTCTCTCTCTGTCTCTCTCTCTCTCTCCAAACCTTATTATGGGATTTATAACAAGAATCAATATATGCATCAATGCCGCATCTGCAACCTCCTATTATAAAAGCACTTCCAATCCATACACTGTATTAAAGTGTTGGTGTATAATGTAAAAAATAATCTGAGAAATTCCATTTGTTTTTCTTTTTCTTTTTAAATGAGTTATGCATTGATAACAAGGTGTAATACTGCTCATAAGACATGTAGGAGATAGTCCTGCTTGTAGCCATTAGTTGAGCTAGTATTTGGAGATTGTTAGTGTATAATGTAAAAAAGGAAAATCAGAGAAATTCAACATTTGTTTTAATTTAATTTTTATTTATTAATGCATTTATAACTGTTATACTGCTTAGAAGACAGAGATATTCCTAATTGTTGCCATGGTGGTGCTATTATTTACAGATGCAAAAAGCCTAAGAAATAGCATGGTGTGAATGAGGGATGACAAGTATAATGTTTTGTATTGTGTCTTGTGTTTGTAGATGTATTACCCAAACCCCCAGGGACTGAAGGACTTGCTTCAGGCTCTGGACACAGACAGCAGACTGGACCTGCTGCCCTCTATATGGCAAGGTGAGGTCTAAGATAATACTGGCTTTGTATAATAATCTGTTCAGGACTATTCATTTCATTTGCTACAGGTCCTGAGTGCTCTCTAGTTTGCATTGAATTGAATAGAAACTCCTTCTTGACACACTTCACATTTCACTTTAAAGACACTTATACAAACCAAATAACATACAAAAACATGTTAAATTTACGTACAAACTTTGTGTCAATTTTCATGAAATTCAACAACTTTTACTTGCAGTTTCCATTAGGAACTTTTCAGTCAATATCTTGAATCTTTGTCATGTTGTTATGTTTTTTTTTTCATTCACAAATATGCATAACATAACATAGAAACAAACCTGGATGTGTGTATTGTCCCCTTTAGATATCCGTTCTCTGGGTCATGACAACAAGGTGGATCTGGTGGAGGAAGTTCTGATGCTGATGTCCAGAGAGAAACACAGTGACCAGGTCAGTGATGTAATGTAATGTAATGTGCTTTATTTATACAGCCCTTTACAACAGTCCTTTCAGTGTACCAAAGTGCTTTACAGGAGAGAATAAATAAAAACAATTTAAAAAACAAAAATTAAAAATACATCAAAATCAAATAAGATAAAATACGACAAGATAAAATCAAATAAGATAAAATCAAATAAGATAAAATCAAATAAGATCAAATAAGAACAAAGTGTCATCACACTACTGTGTATTAAAAGCCATCCTGAACAAATAAGTTTTTAGCTTGGATTTAAAGAGGCCCAGGTCAGAGATAAGACGCATATCCGTGGGTCAGTGAATTAGTGATGTCATACATAATTTTTTTGTCCTTTTATAGTTTTATAGACGGTAAAAATAATCACAAAAATAAAGATAATTCAGTCCATCTGGCTCCAGTTTGTCTGTCTTATGTTGGTGTGATTTTAACATTGTGTCCTGTTGTTTTTATGAGAGTGCTAATACAAATTTCTCTCTCTCTCTCTCTCTGTGTTTCTATGGTGTGTGTGTGTGTGTGTGTGTGTGTGTGTGTGTGTGTGTGTGTGTGTGTGCTACTGTGTGTGTGTGTGTGTGTGTGTCTCTTTGGTGTGTGTGTGTCTGCGTCTATGGTGTGTGTGTGTGTGTGTGTGCTACTGTGTGTGTGTGTGTGTGTGTGTGTGTGTGTGTGCGTGCTTGTGTCGTACTGTGTGTGTGCGTTTATGCTGTGTGTGTGTGTCTCTCTCTCTCTCTCTGTGTGTGGGTGTGTGTGTGTGCTACCGTGTGTGTGTGTGTCTGCGTCTATGGTGTGTGTGTGTGTGTCTATGGTGTGTGTGTCTGCGTCTATGGTGTGTGTCTCTTTGGTTTGTGTGTGTGTGTGTGTGTGTGTGTGTGTGTGTGTGTGTGTGTCTCTCTCTGTGTGTGTAGGTGCAGCAGGCGTTTGCAGTGTGTGCGTTGGACATAAAGAGTGTGTACGACGCAGACAGAGGGAGGAACAGTCTGGACTGGAGCAACATGTCACTCACTCACATCACCACTCTGCTGCTCAGAGCCAACAAGACCCAGCAGGCCTGGTAACCTGTCTGTCTGTCTGTCTGTCTGTCTGTCTGTCTGTCTGTCTGTCTGTCTGTCTGTCTGTCTGTCTGTCTGTCTGTCTGTCTGAGAGAGAGAGATAGTTATCTATCAATGATTTTATACAGTATTCTTGACTAGGGATGTCACAATTCTCCAAATACTTCAATCTTTAAAGTCATGATTCTATAGGATTCTCAATCTTCTTGTTTGTTTATTTAACACAGATGGCTGATATTGCCAATTTATATAAATTTTAAATATTCAGTTAGGCTTATTTGCCATGGCCTTACTGTCAGATGTAAATACTGTATTTACAAAATAAATGAAGCAATAATTCAACCTTTCAAAGGTTGAGATAGTGATGTGATTTTGCTTTCAATGGAGATCTGTGTTTCTCTACAGGGAGATGCTGAAGCTCTTCAAAACCAAGAACAGAGTTCCATCGTAAGTTTACCTTCAAATACAAACATATAGAATATTATAATATTTAGTATTTATTAAAGGTGGAGTCAGTGATTATGGAGAGAGCTTGTTGTCAAAATCCCCTTTTGTCCATATCAGTGAATATCTCCTCGTGATCCGCCTCCTGTTCGTACTGTGTGTGAAAAAATCCAGTTTTAATACTATGCCTAGGCTCTGTAAACTGGTATGTGAACTAAGGATGCCCACCGTAGCTAGCAACATGTCCGCATTCAACTGAATCACTGACTCCACCTTTAAGTGACTTTTGAATGTAACCGTTGCAACAGATTAAAGCCCCTATCTCACTGGGCTGCGACTGTTTCGACCAGTTGGAGACACAAAATTTGATTTGTCGCACACTTTTTTTGAACATGTTCAAAATTCATGCGACAAGACTGCGCGGCTCTGCGACTCATGCGAGGAAATTGAGACCTCCGCGAACGTTTGGAGACAGTTTAGAGTGTGAGATAGGGGCTTTAACTAAGCAATTTTTAAAAAATCTAAAATGTTTTATAAAGACACTAACTATGCTTTTTCCTTCTGCTTGTTGAGATGGTGCAAATGTTTGTTTGTGTGTTTTGTAAAAAAAGACAAAACGGCAATAAATATATTGGAAAAAAAAATAAAAAAGCATAATTTTCCCTTTATTGCGGCACTAACTCTAATTTTCCTGCTGTGTATTTCTCCCCAGTGATGATCTGATGTCAGAGTTCCTTGTGGTAACCCTTGGTGACGGCAGTGCACAGAGAGCAGTGGACCTGGTGCAGCTGTCTGCCGCTTTCTGTCTGTCTGTCACTCCCAGTCTGGCTAAGAGGGCCAAGGAGGGGTTTGAGCTAACAGAAGAACAGAGGTAAGAGTCTGTCTGTCTGTCTGTCTGTCTGACACTCCCAGTCTGGCTAAGAGGGCCAAGGAGGGGATTGAGCTAACAGAAGAACAGAGGTAAGAGTCTGTCTGTCTGTCTGTCTGTCTGACACTCCCAGTCTGGCTAAGAGGGCCAAGGAGGGGATTGAGCTAACAGAGGAACAGAGGTAAGAGTCTGTGTGTCTGTCTGTCTGTCTGTGTGTTGTGTGTGTGTGTCTGTCTGTCTGTCTGTCTGTCTGTCTGTCTGTCTGTCCGTCTGTCTGTCTGTCTGTCTGTCTGTCTGTCTGTCTTTCACTCCCAGTCTGGCTAAGAGGGCCAAGGAGGGGATTGAGCTAACAGAGGAGCAGAGGTGAGAGAGAGAGAGTGTGTGTGTGTGTGTGTGTGTGTGTGTGTGTCTGTCTGTCTGTCTGTCTGTCTGTCTGTCTGTCTGTCTGTCTGTCTGTCTGTCTGTCTGTCTTTCACTCCCAGTCTGGCTAAGAGGGCCAAGGAAGGGTTTGAGCTAACATAGGAACAGAGGTAAGAGTGTGTGTGTGTGTGTGTGTGTGTGTGTGTGTGTGTGTGTGTGTGTGTGTGTGTGTGTGTGTCTGTGTGTGTGTGTCTGTCTGTCTCTCTGACACTCCCAGTCTGGCTAAGAGGGCCAAGGAGGGCTTTGAGCTAACAGAGGAACAGAGGTGAGAGAGTGTGTGTGTGTGTGTGTGTGTCTGTCTGTCTGTCTGTCTGTCTGTCTGTCTGTCTGTCTGTCTGTCTGTCTGTCTGTCTGTCTGTCTGTCTGTCTGTCTGTCTGTCTGTCTGTCTGTCTGTCTGTCTGTCTGTCTGTCTTTCACTCCCAGTCTGGCTAAGAGGGCCAAGGAAGGGTTTGAGCTAACATAGGAACAGAGGTAAGAGTGTGTGTGTGTGTGTGTGTGTGTGTGTGTGTGTGTGTGTGTGTGTGTGTGTGTGTGTGTGTGTGTGTGTGTGTGTGTGTGTGTGTGTGTGTGTGTGTGGCGTGCGTGTCTGTATGTGTTTCTGTGTCTGTTATAATTGTTTTTAAATAAATATATATAAAATTACATGTCCTAAATGTATGCAAACAATCGCTAACTAAATATATGCTCTTATATGACGAGTGAAAGTACTTAAACCGAAAGACAAACTTCACACCATTTGTGACGGCTGGTTTTATCATGAACAGATGACAGGAAACATATTCAAACCGATTATAAATAGAAGAGAAAATATACAAGGAAGTCTGAGGAAGTGTGAGGATATCTCTGTACAATTCATTGAGTGGCTTCCACATGTCTGTAACAGCCGCATGGGGGAAAAGTTTTTATAGAAAGTGTTGGGAAATGAATACATACACACACACACACACACACACACACACACAAACAAACAAACAAACAAACAAACAAAGAAACAAAGAAACAAACAAACGTATTGTTTTTAGATGCAAAGTTATGGATTTTTTTTAAAGTATTTAGATTTATTTTCAGTTGTAGCACCCTGAGCCTATCACTGTCATTTTGCAAGTTTCTTCAAGACAGACTTTAACTAATATAAGGCTTAGATGTCACTAATAGTCAGACTTTAATAGACAAATAGATGAATCTGTAGCATAACACTATCAAGTTCTTCACTGTCACTGTAACAGCCCCATGTACCGTATGTTTTATGACATTACAGTTGCAGTCAATGACCTTTTAGTTAAAAGTTACATATTGTTGCTTTAAACGCAAAAATGTTTTGGTTTTTAGTATAATTAATTTGCTGGGAACTACAGATATTTACGTTTCTTGTAGCATTTCATCTCAATATTATGTGCAATGTGTATTTACTTTTCTAAAATACTTTTTCTGTTGTTTTTCTGTCCCATCCATATTTAAACACTTCTTAGATTAGGGTTTAAAATGTGTTGTTTTTTAGGTTAGTAACTCTGCTGGGAACTACATTAATAAAAGGCGACTGTGGCTCAGTTGGTAGAGCGGGTCGGCTGATGATCAAAGGGTTGGAGGTTCGATCCCTACCCTGCCACTTGTGTCATGGTTGTTGTGTCCTTGGGCAAGACACTTCACCCACCTTGCCTCATGTGAATGTCGATGGTTAGCCTGCTGCTATCGGTGTATGAATGTGTGTGTGAATGGTAACGTGGGAATGGGAACAGGTCTCCCTTGCAATGGGATTTACCTGTATAAATAAAGGTTAAAAAAAACAGTATAATCTCAAAACAATGCATCACGTGTATTTACTTTCTTAAAATAACCATTTTTGACACCGCCATGTTTGTTCTGTCCCATCCAGGTCCATTCTAACTGAACTGGAGTCAGCAGAGCAGCAGTCTGAGTGACAGACACAAACATGTTCAAACCGCCATCATGTCCACACCTCTCTCTCTCTCTCTCGCTCTCTCTCTCTCTCTCTCTCTCTCTCTCTCTCTCTCTCTCTCTCTCTACAATCCATACAAAGTGTTTCTGTTTCTATACCTGTGTAATAAACAATGTATGTCACGTGAATAAAACTAAACGTCTTCTTGTGTTTGTCTTCTGTGTGACAGACAGGGGGCGCTGTTTATCCTTGAGAATCTAGATGCTGGACAAAGCCAGAGTTAAAATCTCTACTTCATTTTTACAACACATATATATATATACAGCCTTTTTTCATTGAATAAATCCGTAAAATACCATGGACAGGTCTTAAATGCATTTTCAGTTTGTCTTTAAATAGAAAATATCATAAATCTGTAAATGTATATATATATATATTTTAAATCTTGTACATCAAAGATGGACGTATAGGAGAAGTAATACCAACGTAAAAGCCAGACTGGCAGACGTAGGACGGATATAAAGGAAACATAGTGATGCATTGTGACTGACGCATTTTAAAAGATACTTTTAATTAAAAAAACATTTATCATAAACTCACACCAATAGACTCGCAGAGGAATACTGTAACAATAGCTTAATCACTAAATGAAAAAGTGCTTATTTCTGGACCCCAACCCCTCTCCAACTATATAAAAGGGCAATCAAAAACTGTAGAACCTTTTGTTAAAGAAATGCAATACTCTGCAGTGAAATTCAATACTTTTCATGCCTTATTTGGAGGGTATTGAATTCAATGTTTTTTTCTCAAATGCTTTAAAGACACCGCGGGACTCTGTGTTAGTTTCTTTTGAACCAGTTTTGGGTGACAGCCTGTTTTTATGGACTGGTTAGACACACTCAATGAAAACTGAGATCCTCTTGATATACATAGTCACCTTCTTAACACAATAACACAGAATTATTCATTTGCAACCTAAAATTGTAAAACACACACACACTCAACAGACACACACACACACACACACACACACACACACACACTCATACACACACACACTCATAAACACACACACACACTCAACAGAATTATTCATTTGCTAAATGTTTTCACACAGTTTCATTGGGTTTCACTCATTTTCCATAACAGTTAACTTAACACACGTCCCATTGAAAGACATCCAACTGGTTTGTGTTAAGGCATTGAGACACTACTACAGGTAAAACAAGCAAGATAGGGGTGTTTATGCAGGTGTGTGTGTGTGTGTGTTAGTGTGTGAGAGTCTGTTGAGTGTGTGTGTGTGTATGTGTGTACGTGTGTGTGTATGTGTGTGTTTGTGTGAGAGTGTGTGTGTGTGTGTCCGTATGTGTGTGTGTGTGTGTGTGTTTTTGCAGGTGTGTCCATATGTGTGTGTGTGTGTCCGTCCGTGTGTTTGTGTAAGTGTGTGTTTTACAGTTTTAGGTTTTTATAGGTAGCGTGTCCAGACAAGACAGGTGCCAAAGGTGTGAGGAAATGTTTGTATTATATATTATACTATATATTATATTATATTATACACAATTATATCATAGTATTATTTCAATGTAATGTTATTGTTAAGAGCAATCACACTCACTATCAATACAAATAGAGTGAACTTTGGTATCATATGGGCATCTGTGTGACTGTGTGTGTGTGTGAACAGTGATGCTGAGAAAGACCTAAAAAAGTGGGTGTGTATGCAAGTCTGCACATGTGTGTGTGTGTGTGTGTGTGTGTGTGTGTGTGTGTGTGTGTGTGTGTGTGTGTGTGTGTGTGTGTGTGTGTGTGTGTGTGTGTGTGTGTGTGTGTGTGTGTGTGTGTGTGTGTGTGTGTGTGTGTGTGTGTGTGTGTGTGTGTGTGTCTCAATCACAATGTTTTCCCTCCCTGCTAACCAATCATCAGTCGAGCTGCCGGCAAAGACCAAATAAGGACAAATGGGCAGAAGTCAGTGAGTGTGTGTGTGTGTGTGTGTGTGTGTGTGTGTGTGTGTGTGTGTGTGTGTGTGTGTGTGTGTGTGTGTGTGTGTGTGTGTGTGTGTGTGTGTGTGTAGATTAGGATGGGTGTGGTCAGGGGACGGAGTGTTGGAGTGTATTGTTCTCTGCCCTCGAGCCACACACACACACACACACACACACACACACACACACACACACACACACACACACACACACACACACACACACACACACACACACACACACACACACACACACACACACACACACACACACACACACACACACACACACACACACACAGATAACCACACAAGTGTCGCATTTCAAACTTGACACACATTTTGACTTGACAGATAACTTGAGAAAACAAACACAATCACACCCTCCCTCAGACGTCTATAAATCTTCTTTGCTCCCTCTCTCTCCCTCACCACACACACACACACACACACACACACACACACACACACACACACACACACACACACACACACACACACACACACACACACACACACACACACACACACACACACAATTAGAAAGAATAGACTCTGCAAAAACATGCCCCACCCCTGGAGGAAATGCCAAGTGTGTATCATAAATAACATTTGAAATAATAAAAACAATAAAGAATAAAAAAAAGTGTGTGTATGCGTGTGTGTGTGTGTGTGTTGTGTGCATGCATGCGTGCATATGTGTGTGTGTGTGCGTGTGGTGTGTTGTGTGCGTGCATATGTGTGTGAGTGTGTGTGTGTGTGCGTGCATATGTGTGTGAGTGTGTGTGTGTGTGTGTGTGTGTGTGTGTGTGTTCAGAATAATGGGAGAAGTGCAAAGTCACTGAAAACAACAAAGGGGAGTTTGATTTGGTTCACGTCACCAAATAGTTTGTGTTCAAAAAAAGCATCAGCGGTGGAAGTGGCTTGTTGCAGCATTCCTCTCTCTCTCCCACTCACTCACTCTGTACTGTGGGTCAGAGCACACACACACACACACACACACACACACACACACACACACACACACACTCACAGTGGACTGTAGGTCAGGGGACAGACCTGCTCACAAACACAGGATGTGTTGGGACGTCCTTTAATATCTCCCCCACGTGTTGTTGCTCTTCTTAAAGGTGCTATGAGAAACTTTTAAATATTTCTGAAAAAGTCTCATTTTTCCTCTGATGATCATAAATGACATGTAACAGCAAACGAGACCATCAGTGTAAAGAATTCTATTTTTATATAGTTTTTCCTTAATGCCTGTGTCATGGGTATACGCTCACCCAGGAACAATAGCTGGTGTAGTAAAAACACTACCGCTTTTCTCCAAAGGGGGCGCAAGAATGAACACAAACTGAAAGTTCGTCGGAGCACCTTTCAACAATCCTTACTTGATTAAAAGTGATTTTAGTGAAAGAAATCAATTGTTTGTATTTTGTTTGTACAGCTTAAAACATAATTTTCTCAATCGTTTATTTTTATTTTTATTTTTATTTTTATTTTTATTTTTATTTTTATTTTTATTTTTATTTTTATTTTTATTTTTATTTTTATTTTTATTTTTATTTTTATTTTTATTTTTATTTTTATTTTTCCTTCTGTTAGGATGCTAGGAATGAGAAAGAAGGAGCATAAAGAGAAGGTAATAGAAGAAGAAAGGGGCATCAATGAAACTCTAGCAGGATAGCAGTATAGCTCTGACATTTAACACCAAATGTCAAACTCAGAGTTTAACCAAAATCTTCCCACTGAAAGATTGTGAGCAGATTGACGTCTGTATTTGGCAGAGAGCAGCAGAACCAAACCCACACACATGGAAACAGCAAAATATGAAAATTCCCCAAAAACCTGAAGTCATATCGGTCAATAGGCTATTTTTTTTTCCAGAAATATTTTTATTTCAGTTTAAACAACATAAAATACAGTCCGTCACATTCATATAGTATGAAGTACCATCTTACATTACTGCAATGACATAACAAAACAAAAAAAACAAAAAATAAATACAAAACAGTGCTTCTTCTGTTTAAAAAAGTGGTAATCTTTACAAGGTTTAGTAAATATAACTCAATAGGCTATTTTACTAGGAATGTGTTTAGGCACAAACTATTTCCAAATTGAATTAAATGTGGAGTCAAAGATAATTTTTTTATTTTTATTTTTTTTAAACAACCCAGTGTCCAGTTCATACACAGCCTATAGGTTCTGTAAAGGGGCATGTTGCTATAGCTACGATGGCCCCCTTTGTTTACTTACCAGTTTACAGAGCCTAGGCTGTGCATTTACACCAGATTTTTCAGCACACACACAGTATGGACAGGTAGCGGATCGTGAGGAGATATTCACTGATTTTGACTAAAAGTGATTTTGACCACAAGACGCGTTCTCCAGAATCACTGACTATACCTTTACCAAAGCGGAAACACCTAATGTTACATGACTGACTTGGAGTTTTTTAAATCCAACTTTCAAATTAAATTTTTTTTTTTTTTTATGAATTAATGTAACCATGGATTTCCTGGCAATAAAGTGAATAAAACTTTGGACTGGGGCATCTTTTAAAGTTGCCTTGTCAGCTCCAACATCATAAACCTTTCTCTCTTTCTTTCATCTTAACTTTAAAACTATTGTCTTTATGCCGTTAGTCTTTATTACAGCAATTCTACAGTTGGCGGTTGGTGGCAATAAGGTTTATTCAACTTCTTTTTTATTGTCATCTTTGGTTCAGAAGAATAGATGTGCGATATATAATTGTTTGTGAAACGTTACCACAGTGATTCGTGGTGATGTTATGCAGCTAAATAGTTTTTTTTTCAACTAAGTTAAACACAACAAATGTGTACTTATGCATTATATAATATATTGAAATGATGTCACACTTTGCACACGGTATCAGTGTGTGTGTGATGTGTGTGTGTGTTGTGTGTGTGTGTGTGTGTGTGTGTGTGTGTGTGTGTGTGTGTGTGTGTGTGTGTGTGTGTGTGTGTGTGTGTGTGTGTGTGTACAACTATTTTTGTTAGAACCAATTGCATTTTAGATATATTTAGAAAGTGAGGACATTTTGCCCGGTTCTCACTTTGGGACAGGCCTTTAAAGGGCTGTTTGAGGGTTAACACTAGGTTTTAAGGTTCAGGTATGAATTAGGTTTATGTTAGGGTTAGTGTAAGGATTGGGGTTAGGCATTTAGTTTTGATGGTTAGGGTTAGGGTAAGGGGCTAGGGAATGCATTATGTCAATGAATGTCGTAACAAGTATAGTCGTACAAACGGTGTGTGTGTGTGTGTGTGTGTGTGTGTGTGTGTGTGTGTGTGTGTGTGTGTGTGTGTGTGTGTGTGTGTGTGTGTGTGTGTGTGTGTGTGTGTGTGTGTGTGTGTGTGTGTGTGTGTGTGTGTGTGTGTGTGTGTGTGTGTGTGTGTGTGTGTGTGTGTGTGTGTGTGTGTGTGTGTGTTTGGTTTATGAGTAATAGTAGCATGTGTTTAAAGCCTTGCACACAACTGGACAATGGTCAGTCTTTGTGTCTGTCTGTCTGTCTGTCTGTGTGTCTGTCTGTCTGTCTGTCTGTCTGTGTGTCTGTCTGTCTGTCTGTCTGTCTGTCTGTCTGTCTGTCTGTCTGTCTGTCTGTCTGTCTGTCTGTCTGTCTGTCTGTCTGTCTCCTTGCAGTTAACAACAGTGAATCAACAGTTTATTTGACTTGTTGACATACACACTGTCATTGTTATCACATGAGCCAGTTGTTAGCGCCCAGAGGCTAGTTTAGCACCAAGACAAAAATCCAAAAAGGCCCTTATACTATGTTGCATCAAA
>CM047512.1:28670930-28680930 GCA_026122265.1 Ammodytes dubius | reverse complement strand
TTGTATAGCCCAAAATCACAAATACATTTGTCTCAGTGGGCTTTACATTTCATACAATATGATATATGATACAATATGATACAATAAGACACCCTGCCCTTACACCCTTAGTTCGGCTGAGAAAAAACTCCCAGTAAAAACCCTTTACCGGGATTAAAAGAAGAGGGGAGACCAGTTTGTAAACGCTGCCATACTGAGAAATACAGAGAGAGTTGTGTGGAGCTGATAATAGGCTTAATCAATTCTTGTGTCAACTAATTTGGCGATGGCCTCAACGTTGCCGACATTCATTTATATGAAAAAGTTACGCACTATAGCTTTAACTGTGACAGAAATGGACTTAACTAACCCTCGACTTACTGTGTATGTATTTCAGAGCAGGAACGATACGCCTTCGCAAACTACATCAACTCTTCTCTGGAGAAAGACCCAGACTGCCAACATGTTCTACCCATCAACCCAGAAACAGAGGCTCTGTTCAAGGCTGTAGCAGACGGCATCATACTATGGTAAACCTTTTATCTGTCTGTCTGTCTGTTTAAATATCTATCTATCTATCTATCTATCTATCTATCTATCTATCTATCTATCTATCTATCTATCTATCTATCTATCTATCTATCTATCTATCTATCTATCTATCTATCTATCTATCTATCTATCTATCTATCTATCTATCTATCTATCTATCTATCTATCTATCTATCTATTATCTATCTATCTATCTATCTATCTATCTATCTATCTATCTATCTATCTATCTATCTATCTATCTATCTATCTATCTATCTATCTATCTACTGTACATCTGTCTGTCTGTCTTGTACTTTATGCATACCCTTATAATTAAAGGTACAGTGTGTATAATTTACTGGCATTTTTCTAGAACAGACTTGGTAGAAATTGAAATATAATATTAATAATTATGTTTTAAATTAATTATTGTATATTTTTTCCACTTGTGTGTTTTGCAGTAAGCTCATCAACCTCTCTGTTCCCGACACGATCGACGAGAGAACCATCAACAAAAAGAAACTCACACCGTTCACAACACAGGTTAGATAGATGCTTAACTAGTTACTGTACCTGTGTCCATGTTTATCTATCTATCCATCCCTCTCTCTCTATCTCTCTATCCCTCTCTCTCTCTCCCTCCCTCTCTGTCTCTCTATCTCTCTCTCTCTATCCCTCCCTCCCTCTCTCTCTCTCTCTCTCTCTCTCCCTCCCTCTCTCTCTCTCTCTCTCTATCCCTCCCTCCCTCCTCTCTCTCTCTCTCTCTCTCTCTCTATCCATCCCTCTCTCTATCCCTCTCTATCTCTCTCTCTCTCCCTCTCTCAATGAGACTAACCTGGTTAAATAAAGGATAAATAAATAAAAAATAATGTAATACAAGCAGATAATGTATTGACTTGCCAGTAACGTAATAACTTTGTGTAAATAAGTTGTTACATTTTTGGCCAGGTTTTAAAAAATCCTTTAATAATGTTATAACTTGAGGTGAATTTAAAACTAAATCGTTTTAGTTTAAATAAATGTAATCTGACATGTATTTTGGCCTATATCTATATCACCTGTTTTATTGATTAAATATATAACATAAAGAATATTCCCTTTTCCGTCTGATGTGGATAAGCACGTTTTTGTCTTTCTATTATTTTATGAACAGTATATATATATTTTGTATTTGTTAGATGTTGCATTTGCTTTGTTAGTATATTAATGGTTAGTATGTATTTATTTAATTAACTTGAAAATATATGTAAATACATTTAAATTTACTAGTTTTACTTCCACCCTTTAAAACAAATATATATATCTAATAATATATAAAAATGATCTAATCTGACATCTTTTATGGCCTCTATCTTCACTTGTATGTTGTAAATAAAATAGTAAATACATTTTTATTTTGCTAGTTTTATTCCCACATAAAAATACATATATATAATAATTCAAAAAAATTAATTTATCTGACATGTTTTTTTACTTGTATATTGTAAAATAAATAAAATTAAATACATTTATCCCCCCCTAACAGGTTTAATTTCCCCCATAAAAAAATATATATATCTATAATAATTTAAAAAAAATCTATTCTGGCTTCCATGTTCACTTGTATGTTGTAAAAAAAATTAAAATTGTATAGTAAATACATTTTTATTAAAAAATTTAATTAAATATGTGTATCCCCCTAACAGGAGAATCTGAACTTGGCTCTAAACTCTGCGTCTGCTATCGGTTGCCAAGTGGTGAACATCGGAGCGCAGGACCTGAAGGAGGGGAAACCTCACCTGGTGCTGGGGCTGCTCTGGCAGATCATCAAGATAGGACTGTTCGCTGATATAGAACTCAGCCGCAACGAAGGTATGTAGACAGACAGACAGTCAGTCAGTCACTCACTCACTCACTGATTTTGACAAAGTGATTTTGACAACGCACGTTCTCCAGAATCACTCACACCATCTACACAGCATATTATAAACAGGAAACATAAGCACCATACATTTAAGATGGACAAATAAAACATATCCTGTTGTGTTTCTCTTGTGTATGTATGTACTTTTATGATTGGTCTGAGCATAATTCTGACATAATGTACACACACAGACGTACTTCACATAAAGATTTTTTTTTTTTATAATTTTTTTTTTGCAAGACTTTTATTTATTTTTATTGGGTTTTTAATCTTTTGGAACAACAAAAACACATATACAGGGAAGTAAAGAATATACTATAAGACAATCATACCATATCCTGTGTGTGTTTCTCTCTGTGTGTGTAGCGATAGCCGCGCTGCTGGAGGAAGGAGAGAGTCTGGAGGACTTGATGAAACTCAGCCCAGAGGAGCTGCTGCTTCGCTGGGCAAACTTCCACCTGAAGAAAGTGGGAATGTCCATCAATAACTTCTCTGGAGACATCAAGGTGAGACGGACGGGGAGATGGGTTTGTCTGTGGACTTCTTAGTTTTATACCGGGGCGGCAGTGGCGAAGTGGTAGGGAGTTCGCCTCTGGAGTGCAGGGTCGGAGGTTCGATCCCCCGTCTCCCCGCCACATGTCGAAGTGTCCCTGGGCAAGACTGAACCCCGAATTGCTCCCGATAGTTAGCTTAGTTAACTTAGCACCCTAGTGCTAAGCCTACCCTGCGTGGTAGCTGCTGCTATTGGTGTATGAACGTGTGTGTGACTGGGTGAATGTGTACAAAACAATGTAAAGCGCTTTGGGTCTGTGAACAACGGAGATAAAGCGCTATATAAGTCCATTTACCATATCTAACTTCCCAAAAAAGAGAGGTTACACACTCACTCACTCACTCACTCACTCACTCACTCACTCACTCACTCACTCACTCACTCACTCACTCTGTGGATCTAGGCCTAACTGTCTTCTGTGTTTCTCTCCAGGACTCCAAGGCGTACTTCCAGCTGCTGGAACAGATCGCTCCAGACGGCAGCAAAGAGGACGTACCGAGGATAGAGCTGGACATGACGGGGGTCTATGTGAGTCTATGGAAAACAACAGAAACAGCTTGTGTGTGTGTGTGTGTGTGTGTGTGTGTGTGTGTGTGTGTTGGGGTAATTTCAGCCTTCTTGGAGACCCTAAACGGAGTCCTCCATGGGGCTCCGGTAGGGGACTCCATAGTTCTGCTGGGAGACTTCAACACACATGTGGCTAGTTGGCACACAGACACACACACACACACACACACACACACACACACACACACACACACACACACACAGTCACACCAGTTCAGTTTAAACACAGTAAATGATTTCCGATTTGGATGAATGGAAGCTAGTTTCCTGTTTACCTTCTTCCTGCTTCCTGTTGGACTATATCAGGATCATGACATCATTATGAATCTTCAGAGGAACAGTATTTTTATTTCCTCACAGCACTTTTTAAAGCGGGTTTAAATATCTTTCCTACGGAAGCTGATAAAGGACAAGTTTGCAATTATTTTTCTTGTTACATTATCATGTGATATCAAGAAAACAAAGCTTTTTTTCTTCATAAGAAAGCACGGCTATCTTTGTCGTATCGTCAGCTCCCAAAATCCATATTTTGTTAACATATGATTAGTAGCCTCGAAATGCCGGGCTTTGAATTTAAGTTTTGAATGATATTAATGTCTGTGTGTGTTATTGTCCCACAGGAGAAGGACCTTAGTAAGCGGGCAGAGTGTATGCTGAAGCAGGCGGACCGGCTGAGCTGCAGACAGTTTGTCACGGCCACAGACGTGGTCAGCGGGAACTCTAAGCTCAACATGGCCTTTGTGGCTACGCTGTTCAACAAGTGGCCCGCGCTCACCAAGCCAGAGAACCAGGACTGGGTGCTGGAGAGTAAGATATGAATTATCCCTTTTTTAAAATGGCTTTTATTTTATTGTTTTACTTCTTTTCATTCGCTTTTAAATGTCTTCTAATGTGTTTTATGTATTTTAATCTTGCCCCTGTAAAGCACTTTGAGTGGCCTTGTGTTTGAATTGTGCTATATAAATAAACTTGCCTTGCCTTGCCTTGCTTAAAGGTGCTCCGAGGAACATTAATTTTTGAGTTTATTATTGCCCCCTCTTTGGACTAAAGCGGTAGGTTTTTTACTATGCCAGCTGTTGTTCCTGGGTGCTAGAGAGTAAGAAGGATATGAATTATCTTGATCAAATAGCTGTTTTTATTCTTCATAAGTCGAATATACCTGTGTAGTGGTGTGTCTGTGATGCTTAACTCTAGTAGTCTGGCCCAAATACTTTGAATATTCGGTAACACTTTACAATAAGGGTACATTAATTTATATATATATTTTTTTAACCTTTATTTATACAGGTAAATCTCATTGAGACCGAAGACTCTTTTGCAAGGGAGACCTGTTTCCCTTTCCCACGTTACCATTCACACACTAATTACATTGATTAACTGTTGGTTAACATGTTTTGTCTCTCTCCAGGTGAGAGCAGAGAGGAGAGGACGTTCAGAAACTGGATGAATTCTCTGGGAGTCAATCCAAATGTGCACCATATCTACGGGTCAGTATTTCTGCTGTTATCATTGTACAGCAGTACAGGTCTTTAAAAATGCATTTTTTTATTGTCATGTGTTAAGAACAAAATGTAACATAAATCAGACAACTAACTGTTTGATGCCACATTGATACACAAACTACCATTTAAAATCCATGCATGTCTAATATATATATGTGTGTGTGTGTGTGTGTGTGTGTGTGTGTGCGTGTGTGTGTGTGTGTGTGTTTTACAGTGATCTTCAGGATGCGATGGTGATTCTGCAGCTGTATGAGAAGGTGAAGGTCCCGGTGGACTGGGAGAGCAGAGTGAACCATCCTCCATTCAGAGTGGCAGGAGGAGGACATCTGAAGAAGGTAAACGTTTCCTAAAGCTTCCACAGTACGAACTCTGTAAAGAATTCATTCATGAAGAAGAAAATTAGATGGACGAATCAAAATTATATTCAGCATGGGGGGGGGGGGGCGGGCTCTAGAATCAACAACAACTCAATTAAAGTCACTTTAGTAAATTTAAATGCTCTAAATGACAATATTGTATTTTATCATTTGGTAGAAATGTTGTCAGTATTCTCTATAGAATAAGAATATAACTTTTTTAAATTCTACTAATTTACATATCTACGGTATTAAAGGTAAAACAGGAGGCACTGATCATTTATCATTTTGGGTAATTTCTTAATAACAGTATGTACAGTATATACAGTATTGAAACTATATAACATACAGTGCATAAATACATACACAGAACATGTAAACAGGTTTCTATCACACACCAGGTGCCAAAGTTAATAGAGTTAGATAACATAATTAACAGCATTCAATGCCCATTATGAAACAGCACAGTTAAAAATTTACTGATGTGTGTGTGTGTGTGTGTGTGTGTGTCTCTAACAGATAGAGAACTGTAACTACGCGGTGGAGCTGGGTAAGACTAAAGCAGGATTCTCTCTGGTGGGAATCGGAGGTCAGGATCTCTACGATGGAAACTCAACGCTCACTCTCGCTCTGGTCTGGCAGCTCATGAGGAGGTGACTTACCCACAATGCAATGGGACACTTAAAACACTCCCTGCGTTCCAAATCACATACTATCTACTATTTAGTATGGTAGAAAAAAGATTTAGGATGTCCCGATTCTTGTGGCCAGATTTAGGATAGCTAGAAGTACCCGGATGTCCTACTTCATCCGGCCAAGATTTTTAGTGTTGAAATCAGCATCCTATTTGGGGCGATTCTGACCCACAATCCGGTGCGCACGTGAAGTGACGTCACATCGACGAAGCCTCCATATGAAAACAAACGGGGATGCGACGGATATAAAAGCAAGAGGCAAGATCAAGGCGCAATGTTATGATGAAATAAAAGAGTGAAAGTATGTCCCAATAGTATGCCTACTGCATCCTAACTAGATTCCTTTTATCGTCAGATGTAGTATGTAGAATAGAAAAAAGAAAGGGTGTGAGATTCGGAACGCAGGGCTAAACTCTATTAATTACTTAAGTTTTGGAATTTTACTTTTCACAAAACACAACATTCTTTGGTGTTCATTTAGTAGACCAAAACAGGTAGAGGGCGCTGTTCTTTAAGGATAATGTTTCTTTGTCAATATCTTACAAGTCTTGTTTTCTACACACACAGATACACGTTGAATGTTCTGGAATACCTTGGAGACGGAGAAGTGGCTGGAGACCCTCTGATCATCTCGTGGGTCAACAAGACTCTGACTGAGGCCGGGAAGACCTCCTCCATCAAGAGCTTTAAGGTAGGATTCACCTTTTTTTATATTTTTTAAATCAAGGACCCTTTTATTTAAGTATTACAAAGTGCAAGGTTGTTCATTTGTTACAGACAGGTTGTATGTATGAAAAGAATAAATAAAAAACAACTCATGCCACATTTATAAAAACAAACAATAACATAAATATAATATTATATATATAATACCCCAAAATAATCCCTCCCAAGTCACTGCCAGTGAGCATATGTCAGTATCAGCCTGTCACAATAGTTATCATGTCATCGTTAAGGGAATGGGACGGCTGTATTCCCATTTGATGAGATTTACTTTTTAAGTTAAGTTTTTAATTAATATAGTTTTACATCATAGCCATACTGTGTGCAGCACCATTGTCGTATGAATTAATCTTGGAAAAGAAATATCTAAATCTTAAATATATATATTTTTGAGATGCTAGATTTTTATGAGCTGGAAGCCATAATCATCAAAATAAATAAATTAAAACCCTTATGTTTAATGAATCTAGAATATAGGAATTTACTTTTTGAATTAAATTGCAGATTGATGATATTAAAATTTTTTGAGATGCATCTTTCTGTTGTGTATGATAAGTTGTGTGCGTGTGTATATAATGTCTGTATATGTAATGTGTGTGTGTGTGTGTGTGTGTATATGTAATGTGTGTATGTCCCTGTGTTCAGGATAAGTCCATCAGCACCAGTCTCCCGGTCCTAGAGGTGATTGATGCCATCCAGCCCGACAGCGTGAACTTTGACCTGGTGAAAACTGGAGATCTGACAGACGAAGACAAACTGGACAATGCCAAGTAATAACATAATGCTTTTTATCTGTATTTTACACACACAGAAATGATAACTTTTTAGAGAAATTATCTTTCATACTACTTTGATTTGAGTGTTGTTTTTCTTCTGTGCTCCCAATATGTAGCATTGGCCCTAAACTATTTATTGCTTAATAAACAAACAGCACACTATCTACTATCTATCTAGCACACTATCACATCTACTTCACACTTAGTGGGTGTGTTTGCTGAGTATTCAAGGGAGGGCAGTGTTGATTGTTTAGTTGTTTGCATCAACGGTTCTGGAAAAAAAAAGTTAAAACCCGCTCAAACCAGCCAGAATTATTACTTTCGACCTTTCCACGCACCAGTACCCCAATGAAAGTTTACTTTTTTTTTTACTTATGCCTCTTCTTCCCCCATGGGAAATAAGGCCAATACAGTGTGTCTCCAATGAAAGTGGTCCACTAAAATCCAAGCCTGAACGGCCACTGTACTAGTGTAGATCATTCAAAAAATGCCCTTTGCAGCATGAACAAGTAACAAAACCCAAACCAAAAACAATGAATGTCTCATTTTAACCTGTATTTTATTTTATTTTATTTTCCCTTTCCAGATATGCTGTTTCCATGGCGAGAAAGATTGGCGCTAAAGTGTACGCGCTGCCTGAAGATTTAGTGGAAGTCAACCAGAAGATGGTGATGACCATCTTCGCCTGTCTGATGGGCAGAGGCATGAAGAGAGCGTAAAGACATCAACCTATAGCTCTGTTGTCTGGCTCTTTTTAGGCATTTTCTCAGCGTTAAAGGCCTACTTCACCGGTTTGAATATGAAGGTGTATTGAATTCTGAGATCCTATGTAGTATAAATGTGCAAAAAAAATTAAAATCGGTTCATCCTAGCCTGAGAAAAGGCAGAAAGAGTGTTTTTTTTTCTCCGCACATTTATACTACATAGGATCTCAGAATTCAATACACCTTCATATTCAAACCGGTGAAGTAGGCCTTTAACAACAAACAAACACGTCACTTTATTGACCTACTGAAAACAGAAAAAGAACATTTTGTGGCTATTGGAACAAAATCATATGTTCTTGGGGCTTAAAAAAGGGATTTCTGAAATGGTCAGACAGTTTGCAGTAGCAAGAAATCCAGGATGTGCCAAGTGCTTTCTGGGGAGAGTGTGAGTAAGACTGTTGAAAAAATGTATTAATAAAAATAACAGTTAAGAACATGTTGCAGATATTGTAATAACTAGAAATAACTTTAAAAAAATAAATCTCTGAACAAATTATGGATAACTTTTTGCCAATATTGTTATAACTTATTTCATTATGGGTCAAAAAGTAAATACTTATTATTGGTTCAGAAATTTTTATTACATTATCGGCTGTTATGCAATTATTGGTTGCTACAGTTGTACATTGACACAGTTTTGTCTTCTTTGGGCTCAAATGTAACTTCTAAAAATCGAAAAAAGTCGGACATAATTTGAAAGACTTCTCGTAGAATATGTGCTTTACGATTAAGACCCAACATGGATATGAATATAATTGTGGATATACATGTAAAGTAGAGTGTGATTAGGAGAACGTCTGTTGGGGAAAATAGATTAAATAAAAAGTTTTTTGTTCCTTTTTAAAGCTATAGTGTGTAACTTTTTTCACGCAACATAAGCTACGCACTCTAGCTTTTAATGTAAAGGCTTTGATACGTGGGAATACTATAAAAGCTATAGTGTGTAACTTTTTCCACGCAACATAAGTTACGCACTGTAGCTTTAAATGTAAAAGGCTTTGATAAATGGGAATAATTTATAAAAAAAAAACAATAACAGCTTAACAGCATCTTCCAAATTTTACCTTTTAGCTGTGTAGCCTATAGCCCCTATCTCACTGGGCTGCGACTGTTTGCGACCAGTTGGAGACACAAAATTCATGCGACAGGACTGCGCGGCTCTGCGACTCATGCGAGGAAATTGAGACCTCCGCGAACGTTTGGAGACAGTTTAGAGACTCGTTTGCGAATGCAGTCTCCAACTTGTCGCAAGCAGTCGCAGCCCAGTGAGATAGGGGCTTAAAAGTTCCCCATATGTCACTGCCTCATGATAAATGAACTAAGTTGTGCTGTATCTGCCAATTCACTGTATGAACATTTATTATTGTTCTAAAGCCATATGATATGATGATGTAACCTTTTCTGGCCTTTTTTTTTCTTTCTATATGACCAAAGCTGTGCTGAAATCTAGACTACAGGCCGGTTGTGTGTGTGTGTGTTCCTTTTTAATTATAGCTGAGAATAGATTGCTATTTCTCACACATTTCATACTGCATTTCAATTTGACTTTCAAGTTGATTAAAATGTTGGTAACACTTTACCATAAGGGTATATTAATTAAGTGTGAGTTAATGCTAAGTTAATGCTAGTAAGGGTTAGTTAAAAT
>CM047512.1:28663430-28665930 GCA_026122265.1 Ammodytes dubius | reverse complement strand
TGTGTGCGTGTGTATGTGTGTGTGTGTGTGTGTGTGTGTCTGTCTGTCTGTCTGTCTGTGTGTCTGTGTGTGTGTGTGTGTGTGTGTCTGTCTGTCTGTCTGTCTGTCTGTCTGTCCGTCCGTCTGTCTGTCTGTCTGTCTGTCTGTCTGTCTGTCTGTCTGTCTGTCTGTCTGTCTGTCTGTCTCTCTCTGTGTGTCTGTCTGTGTTTTAGAGCGTGTTTCGATGAGCTCCAGGTGAGGAATGTGCTGCTGTGGTTGGTGTTGGACTGTGTCTGTGATGGAATCTATATCCTGGACATCGCGGTTCGTCTTCACACAGGTACGGAAAAAAACTGATATAAAACTAAAAATTGATTGATTGATTGATTGATTTAATTGTATTATTATGTCATTTATAAACACTATGCCCAACCCAAAAAGGCTTACAAGACACTATTATTAAAACAAAAAGACCAGAAACCAAAAGTAGAAGCTTTAGAATACTATATCCAAAGAAATAAACCTTCCTGATGTTTGTTCAAGGCTTTAACTTATAAACGTTGAAAATTAACAACAATATTTCATGATTTAAAGGTGCTGCGAGGAACTTTTAAATATTTCTGAAACAGTCTAATTTTTCCTCTGATGATCATAAATAACATGTTTCAGCAAACGAGACCATCAGGGCAAAGAATGATATTTTTATATAGTTTTTCTTAATGCCTTTGTCATGGGTATACGCTCACCCAGGAACAGCAGCTGGCGTAGTAAAAACACTACCGCTTTTGTCCAAAAGGTGGTGCAAGAATAAACACAAACTGAAAGTTCCTCGGAGCACCTTAAATTTCTGAACAAACATTTTATTCATGGGGCGCCCTTAGCTCAGTTGGTAAGGTGTCCCCCCCCCATGGGCCTCGGCCAGCAGCGGACCCGGGTTCGATTCCAGCCCGCGGTCGTTCTCTGCATGTCACTCCCCTCTCTGACCCATTTCAACTCTGTCTCTACACTATCAATAAAGCATAAAAATGCCAAAAGAAATCTTAAAAAAAAAAAAAAAAAAAAAAAAAAAAAATTATTCATCAAAGGTATTCTTGGCTTAACATTAGTCATCTGAGAGACACCAATATATATCTATCTTTCTATTCATCTTTATTATGTATTTTAAGGTTTCTTGGACCAAGGCTTGATGGTGAAAGACGTGCGTCGTCTGAGAGAGTCCTACCTTCGGACGTCCCAATGCAAACTGGACATCTCCTCCGTGCCCATAACGGACCTGCTCTACTTGGTCGTTGGAATCGGCTACACACCCCTCATCCGATTCAACCGATTGCTACGCCTCCCGCGCCTATTCGAGCTATTCGAGCGCACAGAGACACGCACGGGCTACCCAAACGCTTTCCGAATATGTAAACTGGTGCTGTATATTTTAGTGATCATACATTGGAACGCGTGTGGTTACTATAGCTTCTCTAAGGTCCTGGGACTGGGGTCGGATTCGTGGGTTTATCCGAATGCGTCGGACCCAGAGTTTGGTTCACTGACGAGGAGTTACATCTACTGTCTGTACTGGTCCACGCTCACACTCACTACTATCGGAGAAACACCCCCACCTGTAAGGGACGAGGAATACTTGTTCCTTATATTCGACTTTCTGGTAAGTAATTATGTAATTGTGCATGTATGTTGTTAGCATGAATTGGCTATATGTATTTTTTGTATTATTTTCATGTTATTTTATTATCATTGGCCTACTTATTTATTTATTTTCTCTTCTTGATCTACCTGAATGTAAGAAGATCCAAATGTGTGACCTTAATAGATATTATTTGACCTTGAATGATGTTAGCAAGATCTTTCAATCAAAGTCAATCGAAATGGGGCGCCTTTAGCTCAGTTGGTGGGGCGTCCCCCTCCCGGGCCGGGCCCAGCAGCAGACCCGGGTTCGATTCCCGCCTGCAGTCGTTCTCTGCATGTCACTCCCCTCTCTGCCCCATTTCACCTCTGTCTCTCTGCACTATCAATAAAGCATAAAAATGCTCAAAAAATATCTTAAAAAAAATAAATAAAAAAAAAATCGAAATATTGTAGGCTATTGTGATGAATTATCTAATAGTCAAATAATAAACTGCATCAATACATTATCCTGCTAGCACCAAATCATGCAACATCCTGAGCTGCTTAGCAATACTGGATGCAAGACTTTCAGTCAAAAAAGTGAGCAAAAATATGACGGGAGCAGAAGAAGCTCAGAAATAGTGTAGATAGGGTTGTATGTTTATAATAATTTTTGTGAACTGCTTTGAAAAACAACATGCCAAAAAAGCTAATTGAATTGACTTAACACTGGCCTTTCTGTCCTAGGTCGGCGTTCTGATTTTCGCCTCCATAGTGGGGAACGTCGGAGCGATGATCTCCAACATGAACGCGACTCGCGCTGCGTTCCAGAGCCGCGTGGACACCCTGAAACACTACATGAACTTCAGACACGTGAGCAAGGAGCTGGAGCAGCGCGTGATTCGCT
>CM047512.1:28633430-28648430 GCA_026122265.1 Ammodytes dubius | reverse complement strand
CTATTTATATCTCAAGAAGAAAAGGGAAAATTTCAGTAATCAACCTGCAAAGTTAATATCATCATCATAATGACATTCCAAAAACATGGATGCCGCCAAAATGTAATATTAATATTTGTAATTCTCCACTAAGGAGGATAATTCATATTATTGGCAGAGGTGATTATACACCAATGTGGACATATTTATGAATGAGGATATTGATTTTCGCTAATAAATTACTTAAAATGTTACACAGTGTCCCTTTAAGTCAAATATTTTACCTTATTCCCTTGCAGTGTCTCACCTCAAGTGCTAGAAATATATGTTTCATAATTGCAAGTTGACCAGTGCTCCTTGTTTGTCCCCCTCTGTAGGACCATTACAGACTGTCGTTTGGAGCGTATGTTGGGACAGCAGGAGATGCCCTGTCCGGGACCTATCAGCTGGGTGTGTCTGACTGGGCCGGTCATCAGGGGGTTAAATTCAGCACCTTCGACCAAGACAACGACAACTACAAAGGGAACTGTGCTCTGGAGGACAAGGGAGGATGGTGGTTCAACAAGTAGGAGGAGTTATATGAGGATTTTATTTTTAGGTTTAAAGCTAATGGTGCGTAACTTTTTAATTGAAAGTGATGTGGGTTAGATTCAAGCAATGGCAAAAAAACGAGTTAAAACCAAGTTGATTAAGCCTATCAGCTCCACAAAACTCTCTCTGTATTTCTCAGTATGGCAGCGTTTACATACTGGTGCCCCCCCCCATCCCCCCCGACACTGGTGCAGGAACTCAGAAAAAATCAAAAAAATAAATGTTTCAGTTGTTGATTCTACTGCTAAGAAAAAAACCTGGACGTAGGCCTACAGCAGAAGGTATAAAATTCATGCGCCATCACTGAAGGCTTTACCTCATGTAGATGCACCGACAGTGTTGTTGTAATAAATCAGAATTTATAGGGCGACAGAAGTTACACACTATAGCTGAAATGCGTTTGTATCTGCGGTTGCAAATTCAAATGTAAATATGGGGGAAAGAAAGAGAAGTATTGATACCAAAATAACTTATTGTTATATGTTATTACTCAGAATTACTCATGGGGGCGACAGAAGTTACGCACTTTAGCTTTAAATATAAAAGAGAAAATCTAAAATATGCCACTCAATACCCACAGTTGTTTATATTTAACAGTATACAAAATGAATTTCCCTTTTCACAGTAATTTCTTCAAGGTGTCACTCTGCCTGACAGTGTTGTTGTGATCACTCAGAATTACTCAGAGATCTCAACAGAAGTTACGCAATATAGTTTTAAATATAAAAGAGAAAATCTTAAAATAAAATATGCCACACAATGCCCACAGTTAGTCCATTACAATAATACAATCTGATCTGTTAAGGGGTAGGACTATAAGTTTTTTACTTCCTCCTACCCCCTTTCGAGCATGTAGAAAGTGTCTGTTTTTTTTTTTTTTTAAATTCTATTTCTTTTTTTGCTTTTGTTTGTCTTTTATTTATTCATCTATTTTTTTATTGCTCGCATGTTCGAAATAAAGAAATCAATCAATCAATCAATCAATCAATCAATCAATCAATCAATCAATCAATCAATCAATCAATCAATCAATCAATCAATCAATCAATGTATTTTCTTTCCAGATGTCACTCGGCCCATCTAAACGGTGTGTACTACCCCGGTGGTCACTACAGCGCAGCCACAGACGACGGTATCGTTTGGTTTCCATGGAGAGGATGGTGGTACTCGCTCAAGACAAGCATCATGAAGCTGAGACCCACGGACTACAAAATGGATCCCATAGACGACCCCAACACTGTGAACAAGAAACCACCTTCCTAGATCATGACATGAGTTGATATTTTGGTTGCGTTCCGAATCGCATACTTTCTACTATATATTATGTAGAAAAAAGATTTAGGATGTCCCGATTCTTGTGGCCAGATTTAGGATGGTTAGAAGTACCCGGATGTCCTACTTCATGCGGCCAAGATTGTTAGTGTTGAAAAGTGCATCCTATTTGGGCGATTCTGACCCACAATCCAGTGCGCACGTGAAGTGACGTCACATCGACGAAGCCTCCATATGAAAACAAACGGGGATGCGACGGATAAAAGCAAGAGGCAAGATCAAGGTGCAATGTTATGATGAAATAAGAGAGTAAAGTATGTCCCAATAGTATGCCTATACTGCATCCTAACTAGATTATTTTTATCGTCGGATGTAGTATGGAGAATAGAAAAAAGAGTATGCGATTCGGAACGCAACCAAAGTGTTATTGGCTTGACTCTTTAGGGTGGAAATGGATGGTAAACATGTCAAAGTCAAAGTAAAAGTCAAATTTATTTCTACATTTAAAAACAACATCTACTAATTGGTGTCAAATCGTGTTTCAAATTGAAGTGATACACTGCAGGTGAATGGAGTCAACTTTTTAACTTATAGATATCATCATGAAGCTTTGCCAGTTGTTAACTTACCATAAAACAATATTTTTTTGTATTGCAATATTTTCAAAAACGTTTGAAAAAATATACAAATTTGGCAATATCCAACTGATTATGTGTTCATTTAGTATCTCTTTAAAAAAAAAAAATCAAGATGTTGGTTACAGCCAGACTTAAAATCTTCAATTTAATTGTGGTGTGATACATGGTTACAACTTAGAGTCCAACAGTTTTAAAGCTCCCATATTATACACTTTTCGTTTCTATTATCCACCATATTATATGGTCTTAGTGGTCCCTAATACGTTTTTCTTTAATTGTTTGCTGAAAAAAACTTTCAGATAATTTATTGTACTATGCTGATGTTCAGCTAATCTCACAATGGCCTATTTTTTTAAAAGAGCTGCAGCTCCCCTCGTAAATATACAATATTTGAGCACCCCTCGCCCCCTGTCCGGAAGCGAAGCCAGATACGCCTCGCCCTCTGTCTGTCAGGGCCGTGGACCAATAAGAAATAGGGGTGTGGTCTGCACAGTGGAAGCTTCTGGCTTTCCAGTTTTTGAGGTCAGAAACGAGGAGAATTCTGACTGGAGTATATTGGGGGGGAGGGGTGGGGGTTTCAGAAAGGGGGAGAGTGAGAAAAGGAGAGATTGTTATTTTTTAAAATATTTTGGCAGTCTCTAGGCACACCGTGGACCCATGGATATGTTAGAACACATTTTAAAAGTGCATTTAGCATAATATGTGACCTTTAACAGAACAGATTTTCGATAAAGCCCTTTTCTGCCTGCCGTGTCTCTCCTTAACAACACAGTGAAATCTTAAGAGACGTCAGTAGCTTATATAGAAACTTACTTTTTGGATGAGTTGTGAAACTTTTAGCCATTTTTAGAGACAAAACTGTTGTATGAGGAAGTACCCTGCACACACAGCTGTCTGCTTTGGAGGAGAGAAAGGAAATCTAATGTCAGCCTGTGTGTGTGTGTGTGTGTGTGTGTGTGTGTGTGTGTGTGTGTGTGTGTGTGTGTGTGTGTGTGTGTGTGTGTGTGTGTGTGTGTGTGTGTGTGTGTGTGACAAACAGACAGAAACATTGGACTAAAGGTGGTGAAAGGATCCATTATCACGTCTTTGAAAATGGCTGTAACACTCTAGTAATCTAGTAAAAGGAGCAGGTGAGCTCAGATCTAACTGAATACATTTTATAAAGATTTAAGCTGTTCTATATAAGACTTTCAATTTAAAACAAATATATATTAAAAAAAACATTTTTCACTGGCATTTTGTCCAAAATAACCATTCCAGTTAAATGTGCCTGTGACTTGACTAGACTTCTAATCTAAGTACTATTTTAACTCTCTGTCTGACTGGTACAACTATAACATATAGTGACAAATATATCACAAAAAATTTAAATAAAATACAATTACATGAATGAAAACTATGTACGTTACACAGCAATTGTGTTATTTGTTAAGATGTTACGAGTGACTTGATGTAAAAGAACAAAAAACACTTATAAAGGATTCATTTCAAGGTTTAGGAATTGTCTGCATTCTCATTTCACACGTACAGTTTGTTAATAACAGCTCTGCTTGGGAACATACACCCACTTCAACTGTTCTGCCATTTGAATTGTAACTCTTACTCACAAAATAAAACAAGGAAACACTTATTCTTGTCTACTGGATTGAATAATACATAGGAGAGGCCTACATAGCCTTTAGCGTACTGCAGCCTATATATCACTGGTCATGTGTCACCATTTCTGAACGCTCATAGAGAGGCTGGATGAAATAATAATATTGCAGTAGGGCCAATTCAATCACTGCTGTAATAATTAGAGTTTTTTTGTTTGTTTAGAATTATTGCTCACATATTGTGGAGGGTTGTTTATGTCCACATATACAGTATATCGATACATGGAGAATGTGTGTGTTATTGACACAAATTCAGTCATTTTTTTTAGTCCTAATATAAGAGATTAATTACTTTTGTGTAAATCAATCAAAATATGAAAATTAATCTATGACAACATGAGCAGCAGAAATGTTCTTCTTAAATGATTAGTTTCAATCTATCTATCTATCTATCTATCTATCTATCTATCTATCTATCTATCTATCTATCTATCTATCTATCTATCTATCTATCTATCTATCTATCTATCTATCTATCTATCTATCTATCTATCTATCTATCTATCTATCTATCTATCTATCTATCTATCCATCTATCCATCTATCCATCCATCCATCCATCCATCCATCCATCTATATTTTTTCTTGGCTATACAAAATATAAAGAGAACAATAACTATGTGTGCCGTTATCTGAGATTGAAATATAATTCGTCATTACTTCAGTGGTTTTTTATGAATCCTTAGATTGTAGTACAAAAGTGTAAACAGTTTTTCAATAACGTCTGATATGACAAATTGAAGGCAGAAATAAATCAATCGTCAGAGAGAGAGAGAGAAATGATCCCTTTTTCTCGGTGTGTGTGCTTGATTTAGAATCCGCTGCTGCCCGGTGATTCGCTGATTCTTCCAGGTACACCCACAGCCAACGTTAAACACAACCGTCCCCGCCCGTGTGAATTGTCCTAGTTTCACAAAACAAGCGCATAGTCTGTTGCTAACACGGGCGGTGATTGGCTGAAACGCACTCACGTTCAGAGAGATTGTCAGTCAGCTGGAGCTCGAGGAAAAAAATAACAGTTGCTTGTGTTTATTAGTCGGATGGATTAATGTCGCTGAGTTTAATAAACGTTTAATTTCACCATCGAAAAGCCTTACGATACACCCTTTGACAGAGAGGGACACATGGGAATGTAGTGTTGTTACCGCGCACCTTATTCTTGGAAACGATAGGTAAGTAAGCTAACATTAGCTAGTTAGCTCGCTTTCGTCTTGGCTGTCAAACCATAAAGCAGTTAAAATAGATTATTTTCTGCTTTTTTACTTGTATTTAATATGTAATTCTATTTAAAAACAGCTAACGGTAACTTTTATTGGCTTCCTCAGCTTTGTTCCCAGTTGGTTAGCAACAGTCTCTAAGCGACCCTTCCTTCCATTCCATTCCATTTTTGTCTCCAAGGTGACGGTGGATGTCGCTGCCTCCGTCCCATCAACGCCTGCTTTTTCTGGCCGATTTTCAGCACCTATTCCCGGCTCCTTTCCCTGTGCCTGTCGCCTGGAGCTCCGTCGTGTTTGCGGATGAACAAGCTGCCGGGGATCCGATGCTAGGAGCCGGGGAAACGTAGCGGTGTGGGTCGGTGAGGAGATGCCTTTTTTTCCTGGAGACTAGTGTTGTTGTAGTCGAGGGTATATGAACATGAGTGTGTGAACCGGGGTGTTGTTGTTTCGCCTATCAGGGTTCTTATGACTTTTTAAGACCTTTTTAATACCAGTGGGAATTCAATTGAAAGCCAACTGCACTCCCATACCAGTTTAAAGGATATAAGGGGATCAGTAATTGATTCTATGCCCTATAGATAGACAATGATTTACCAAGTTTTGTTGCATGAAAGACCAGTACTAATTTGCTCTTATAGCATTTTGTAAGTGGTGAGAGTGGGCACAGAGAGCGTTTAGAAAAAAAATAGGATAATTCAACTAATGTGATCAGCCAACATGATGTCAAATCCAAGCTAATCGTTAATCCTGATATATTTTCTTTGTTTTTACTGTTTCTTAAATGCAATTTCTAATGTCTAATCTTGATGATTTTTATGCCCCTGTAAAGCACTTTAAATGGCTTTGCGTCTGAATTGTGCTATAGAAATAAACTTGCCTTGCCTAATTCATTAACAACATTTTACTGTATTTTAAACACATTTAAAATGTTTAAGTACTGAGAAAAAAAAAAAATTATTTCACTCTTTTTTTTTTCATTCCATCCAGGCTTTCTTAGGGCCACTGGTCTGGGCCCCCCGGCAGTCTCACTCATCATTTCCACTTCCCCTCCGACGCCCATGCCTATATGGATGGTGGGGTCGCAGTATGCCCACCCCCTCAACCACCATTCTTACACCCCTGCCGCTCGAAGCTGGCACTGGGAGTAACAGTAACAGCTCCATCACCACCACCACCATAGATGAAGACGGGGGGCTCATGTCTGCTGCTGCTGCCCCCTCAAACCCTTCATCTTTGGGCCACTCTTCGTTCCGCTTCGTGCCCGCGTTCTGCCTGGGCGTGGTGGCTGCGGTGGTGATACAGCTGGCGTGGGGCGGCCTCTCTCTCACCTCTTTTTTCCTCAAATTGTTCATCTATGTGTCCTTCGCTCTGCTGTGTTTCTTGGCCGGGAGCTTCGTCTTGCTAGTGAGGAAGAGTCCGCTCAAAGTCAGCTGCTTCAACAGACACCCGCGGCAGTCGGCAGTACGGCTCGACTTCTTCAACAGGCTCATGGTAAGAGATATCGATTTTTGTTTATCCTCGGGAGACCAATTGAGGGGTGGCCCTCATTTGCAATGGCGTCGAGTGTATATGGATATATGGATTGTATAAATATATATAAAAAAAAAATATATATAAAGTTATTGAGCTGTGGAAAAGGGGTAGGATCCAATAAGTTTATACTTCTTCCTACTCCTTTTCAGGCATATCAATTCAATATGTTATTTGTTTATTTTTATTTGTGAAATCATTTGAACATATTTTTTTATTGTATTTTCATGCTTTTAATTTTTTTTTTTTTGATATGTCTGAAATAAAACTGAATCAAATCAAATCAAATCAAAGGTTGAGTCAGCCATTTTGGAGAAAGTTGTTGTCAAAATCAGTGAATTTCTCCGAGTCCTCACCATCCTCTTCCTATCTGTACGGTGTGTGTGCTCTGAACACAATCTGGTGTTAATACACAGCCTAGCCTCTGTAAACAAAGGGACTTCTTCAACAAGCTCATGGTAAGATTAGATATAGTGGTGGTATCAAATATTTAAAGGTGGAGTCAGTGATTTTTTTGGAGACAGTTGTTGTTGTCAAAATCACTTTTTGTCATATTTAGTGAATTTTCTCCTCCTCACGATACTCTATCTGTCCGTACTGTGTGTGACACTCAAACACACACACTCTGGTGTACTGTTAAATACACAGCCTAAACAAAGGGAATGTAAACAGAGGGCCCCACCGTAGCTAGCAAAATGCCCGTTTACAGAGCCTAGGCTGTGTATAAACACTGGATTTTTTTCATCGCACACACAGTACGGACAGGTAGCAGGTTGTGAGGATATATTATATATATATTTTTATTTTTTATTTTTTTTACTATGGAAAAGGGGTAGGATTAAATAAGTGTATACTTCTTCCTGCTCCTTTTCAGGCATATCTCAGCAATACAGATAATTTGTTTTCTTTTTTTTTCAAATCAAATATATCCACTGGTTTTGACATAAAGTGATTTGTACAAAAAGCATCCTCCTCCATAATTGCAGACTCTATCTTAAACAGTCCTTACACATATGTGATATACCCTTCACCATGTTATGGCACATTAGCGTTGCACTGCACTGCTGGAATTCACTGATAAGAGAGAAGAGAAAACTGCCTAATTTGATTGGTTCTTCATGACATCTCTGTCACATCTAAACCTTTCCTCCAACAGACTGTAGTCAACATTACATCGCTGGTTGTCTAAAACAATGTTGAACAGACTAGAGCTCCATATTGAGATCCAATTATTTATTGATTTTAAGTGACAAAAATATTTGAATCACGTAAACATCACACACTGCCATCAGTCACATCACACCGGCCCTGGCTTTCACCTTTTCATTATTGTTAAATGACACATATTCACAGACAAATACAGTGTTTAGTTTAGTCACCTTATTAAAATTTGATTAATTGTGCACTGTGCAGCCCCAGAACAAAAAACACATCACATTTTGACATATTTTAATTTCTGCATTTTTCTGCTCTTGTTATCTCTCTCTCTCTCTCTCTCTCTCTCTCTCTCTCTCTCTCTCTCTATCTCTCTCTCTCTCTCTCATCATCTTCTCTCTCCATCTCACCTATCCTCACTGTGTTGTTCTATAATAGATGAGCGACGGTCAAACAGCTTCATCCAAACACACACGCACAAACACTCACTCAAACACGCACACAAACACAGACAAGCACACAGACACACACACAAACAGACGCACACACACACACACACACAAACACACACTCGCACACAAACACACACTCACACACACAGACAAACACACACACTCACACACACACACACACACACACACACACACACACACACACACGCTTATATAGGGCCAGTTATTCTTCAAGGAAAGTGATTGTGTCTTTGCAGGCGGCTTGAGGCTTGCCTTAACAGTGGCGGCCTTTCAGCAGTGTCTTCTCGTCTTCTCGTCTCATGTACTGATGAATTATGGATGCTGTCGGTCGGTGGAGAGATATTTTAACAAGCGTGTTTTGTCGACATGTTTTATGAGTCATAGCTAAAGATGCCCCGAGCCACTATTTTTCAGTTCTTTTTTTTTTTGTTGGCATTTTTTTATGCTTTATTGACAGTGTAGAGACAGAGTTGAAATGGGGCAGAGAGGGGAGTGACATGCAGAGAACGACCACAGGCTGGAATCGAACCCGGGTCCACTGCTGGCTGAGGCCCATGGGGGGGACGCTCTACCAACTGAGCTAAGGGCGCCCCACTATTTTTCAGTTCTGATACAATTCCAATATCTGGGTTTTTGGATATTGGCCGATATTGATACTGACCAATATAATTATTATCTTTCTTTATGTTTATATATGCATTGTAAGGATTAAAAAACACAGCAATTCTAAAAAAAGCTATTCTAGGAGTAGCAACAAAAAAACAATTGGAACCACAGTAGTAGATATATACATTTTAAATTACAAAATCATTTTTTAAAGAGCACCCATTATGCTTTTTTCCTCTTTTCGGACCTATAAATATTGTTATAATGTTTTATAGTCATGATAGAAGTTAATAGGAAATTAAGACCAAGAAAAGTTGTATAATAGGAGATCGTCAATGTGTACAAAATCACGTACATTTATTCGAAGAGACAATACAATTTGTATCGTTACGTGGACAGGTGGCGTCAAGTCAGATATCCGATGAATGGATATTGGATTGTGTCTCTCTCTCCCATCTCTAGCCAGAACACATTTTGGGCTTCTTTGTCTGTCAGGATCCGTGGCCTATTCAGACTCACAGCTCTTTGTCTTCCTCTTCCTGTTGTTGCCAAACATTTCCTGACTTGAATGACGTCATCCTTTTGTTTGTTTATGAGGTGAAGAGATTTGATCTGATATTCTTGTTGTCCAGAGCCCTTAGGTCGTCTGGGACAGGTCTACTTACAGTCCCTAGAGTTAGGACTAAACAAGGAGAAGCAGCTTTTAGTTTTTATGCACCAACAATCTGGAACAAACTCCCAGAAAACTTGAGGTCTGCTGCAACTCTCAGTTCTTTTAAATCGAGTCTGAAGACTTTTTTGTTTCCATTTTAACCTGCAATTTTTATTTTATTTGCTTCTTTTATTCGCTTTTAAATGTTTTATAATGTGTTTTATGTATTCTAATCTTGCCCCTGTAAAGCACTTTGAATGGCCTTGTGTCTGAATTGTGCTATATAAATAAACTTGCCTTGCCTTGCCTTGTTGTCTTCCAGGCCCGTTTCTTGGTTCCAGTTCAGGAGCCGACCCCGAGCAGGAGGGTGGTGGTGTCGCATAATGTGGACAAGGCTTTAAAAGAAGGTAATGGACGTTAACAGATTTAATACATTGGTTTTTTTACGCCCATTTCATGATCACATCAATGTAAATACATTTGGAAACTGTGTTTTGATATTTAGATTTATCACTGAGCCTGTCTCGACTTGTATTTTTTATTTTTCAATTTTTTGGGGCAGCTTTATTTTATTTTATTTTAATGTTTATTTGACAGGGACAATACATACAACATTGCCACAAAAAAATGGGAAAATGTGATGCATATAAGACGTCTAGCTTCAGCTAATTTGCAGTCTTTGTCCCTGGATAGTACAGAGTTGAAATGGGGACACAGAGTGAGAGGGGGGGGATGACCTGCAGAAGGTCTACGGGTCAGATTTGAACCCGTGACCACTGCAACGAAGGCCGGAGCCGATATGGTACACACTATCCACTATGCCACTGGAGAACCCGTGTCTCGAGTGTTGTTGTTTTCCAATTCACTGTAGTTCCTTTTCTGCCAGTTTATTTTGGTCTCTGAATTCTAAATATAAAATGCACCTATTATGTAATGTTCTTAAAATAACTATTTTTTATAGAGCCCTGCACAATCAAATATGTTTTTGTTGCAGCTGTGTATAGTCAAGACCAAGTAATCTAGATCAAGTAATAATATTTATGTCAATATTGTTTTAAATATTTATGTTAATATTGTTTTTATGTCCCTTTTTTTATCACATTAGAAATTATACCACTATACATATTAATATGAGAAGGCACAAAAAAGTCCCACAATGCAATAGTTGCCTCTATATCAACAAATGCGTATATCACATACTATATGCGACACTGCATTTGATAGTGTTTATGCAAAATTATAACAATTAAATGTCAGATATCTCCACATATATGGAGTTTACACATCCCTCAAAAAGTCAGTCTCCATTTTTTAAGGTTTTGTCCGACTGTATGTGTTTGTATCATCAGGAGACTCTCAGTGAAATGTTTCAGACACTTTAGGAAGAATTTCCAACTTCTGTTTTTGAGAAAAAAAACTGCTGACGGAATCTGTTTCTATTACTGTGACCTGTCAGTGATCTCTCCCTAGAATACTGGATTACAACACACACACACACACACACACACACACACACACACACACACACACACACACACACACACACACACACACACACACACACACAACGCACACGCACACGCACACACACACAGACATTTAGATCGTTATGTGTGTTTGCCAAGTAACAGATGGCAGCAGCCGGATTTACACCAATGGTGTGTATTTGCACATGTTCCCACGTTTGTGTTTTTAAAAATGTTGTTTGGTTGCAGTGAGGGACACACAAGTTATGATGAAATGATTGAGATCACAGTCAAGCCATGTGCTATTTGATGTCTGTGATGGTGTATCGTTTTTGTGTTAGCGCTAAATTCTTGGATTAAAACAAGCACTTGAGCTCAGTGCATTAGCTTCCCAAGAGACCTATGACTGTTAGCTTTTTTATATTGTTAAGAATAGCACATAAGAAAATACACAAAATCACTTTTTATGGGGTGCTCCGGTGGTGTAGTGGATAGAGTGAGTACCATATTGGCTCCGGCCTTCATTGCAGTGGTCGCGGGTTCGAATCCGACCCGCGGACCTTTACTGTAGGTCATCCCCCCTTAAATTAAAACCTATGCAGCAAATGTTAACCTTTATAAATGGTAAAAAAAAGGCACCAACATATCTGACAAAGCTGACTGTGAAGTACAGTTAATGTGAGAAAACAAGGCTTGTCCGCCACATGGCGTATCCATAACATACTGTACATAGTGACAATGTATGCTTATATATATATACACTCTATGAGTAAATAACCCTAACCCCTGAAGCCCACACAGTTAAAAGGATACAAAGACATTTCCCTTAGTTAGTTAATTGATCATAAAAGGAAAGATTGATTTGAGTCACATATTTTTATGGAGTTTTTTTGCTTTAGTTCTGATTCATTAGGACGTTACATCAATCTGTACTTCAAAGCTAATCTCCATTAGTAACATCTGTCAATTTCACTGTGGAGTTTGATCTTTAATGCAGGAATGGCGCCGATTAAAATGCTTAGCTACAGTTGGTTTTTTATACTCTAGTTGCGATCTCTTTTTGCAGTCATGTTGCTATATATTTTAAAACAAGTTCAGAAATATTGAGATTATCCTCACAAGTCTAAAGTTTACCAATTAAACGGATTACTCAAAACTGAAGCTGCAAATAGTCAACAAAAGCTGTATAACACTGTTTAATCTGTCTACACAAGCTGACCAAATTTTACAGTGAGCACAGAGTACAACCATTAGTACAATTAATTCTGTATAAGCAAAGCAAGGTTTGAATCAAATCAGTTTCAAATCAGTTTTATTTGTATAGCCCAAAATCACAAATACATTTGTCTCCGTGGGCTTTACATTTCATACAATATGATACAATATGACACCCTGCCCTTACACCCTTAGCTCGGCTGAGAAAAAACTCCCAGTAAAAACCCTTTACCGGGAATAAAAAAAATTGAAGAAATCTCAGGGAGAGTCGACAGAGTAAGGGATCCCTCTCCCAGGACGGACATACTGCAATAGATGTCATAAGTAGAGAAAATCACGAAGGAATTTGATCATTGACCAGATGTTTACATGGTAATACTAAGTAAAGTGCGAATAGTGTGGATGGTTGTGTGTGGTTGAATCCACCTGACAGCTGTGATCTTCCCTTCCTATGTGGGGTTTGCCTGTGTGATGCATGAGTTGTGCCTGTACAGTATTTGCGTGGGCTTTCTCTGGTTTCTTCCAACAGTCTGATTGAATTTATGTCATGTGAATCAGTGGCTCTAGGGGCCTGTCGTCACCTTGTGTGTGAGTGGGTATGAAAAATAGATGACTATATGGATGGATGGATGGATTTTATTTCTGCCTTTCATATACTGCACCAGTCTTCACCTGTGTTTTGAGGAAATGAAACCTAGTGCAAGGCAAACAGTGGTTAGTTCAGAAGGCCTGGGTTTATTAGGGTATTTACATTGAAACCAGAGATGGGAGGGCAGCTCTTATTGTTGAGAAAGCTTGAAACCTCAATAACTATTTGGTGACAGGGGACTGACATTGATCATTGTGTATTGTGTATTGAGTATTTTGATTTCTGCATTTTGTGAGTATTTAGTTTTTTAAATTTGAATGTAAAGTGTCTTTGCAAGTAAGTAAATAAACAAAGACATGCAAAACATGAATATACTTAACAAAATAAATATACAAAAAGACAAAAAATCTGCAATGCCTGTTGGTGAACAAAATGTTGATCATTTTTTGAAAAGAGGCAGTGAAAGATTTCCGATTTAAACATTTTAAACTCTTTTAAATGTCCATCTTCTGACATCCATATTCACCACCCCTCTCTCTCTCTCTCTCTCTCTCTCCCCTCTCTCTCTCTCTCTCTCTCTCTCTCTCCCCCCTCTCTCCCCCTCCCCCTCTCTCTCTCCCCCCCCCCCCCCCTCCCTCTCTCCCTCTCCCCCCCCCCCTCCCCACTCTCCCTCCCCCCCAGTGTTTGACTACGCGTACAGGGACTACATCTTGTCGTGGTACATCCCTCTGAGCAGAGACGAGGGCCAGCTCTACTCCATGCTGTCGGAGGACTGGTGGCAGATGATTGGTCAGCTGCGCTCCAGACTGGCCGACATAGACCTGGTCAACGTGGTGTGCTACGACTCCATCAGAATCCTGCACACACACTTCACCGACCTCAAGGCTGCGTCTGCAAGGTACACACACACACACGCAGACGCACGCACACACTCAAGCAGGCAGGCAGGCAGGCACGCACACACACACACACACACACACACACACACACACACACACACACTGATACACACTGATACACGCACGCACACACACACACTCACGCAGGCACGCACAGTCAGACAGACAAACACACACACACACTTCACCGACCTCAAGGCTGCGTCTGCAACGTACACACGCACGCACGCACGCACACACTCACACACACACACTCAAGCAGGCAGGCAGGCACGCACAACACACACACACACACACACACACTCAAGCAAGCAGGCAGGCACGCACGCAGGCATGCACGCACGCTCGCACACACACACACACACACACACACACACACACACACTCAAGCGCAGGCAGGCAGGCACGCACACACACACACAGGCACACACACACACACACACACACACACACACACACACACACACACACACACACACACACACACACACACACACACACACACACACACACACACATATATACAAATATATAGTTACAGTTACTCCTTCAACATCGTCATTGTACCATTATTAAACTGAATCTATTCTCATATAAATACATTACCTCATGGCCATGCATCCTGCCGTCTCTCTTTCACTCGCTTCCTAAACAAATGCACGCCACACGCTGGTAAAGATCTTTAGGACAGCAGGGACTAGTGTTGTAAAAACACTACCACTTTAGACCGAAGGGGGCGCTCCCAGTTCTTTAAGATTGCATTAGGTTAGTTAAAGCTGGGGTATATGATTTCTGATTGGTCAAAGTTAACATGAGCTGTACACTTTGACCAATCAGAGCGAGGCTCCGATTCTCCGTTCTTATTGGCTGTTGGGACTGTCCATTCACTTTGGCACGACGTTGTTGGTGTAGAGAGTGTCAGGGAGGGACCATAGGGGGGAGGGACCAAAGAGAACAAGTGGAGCGGTTGAGATATTTGGATTCGAATCTCTATCCCAACTGCCATTTTCTCCCCCAAATCCTCCACCCCAGCTTTAATGCTCGGATGTCCCAAAGTGTTTGC
>CM047512.1:28605930-28628430 GCA_026122265.1 Ammodytes dubius | reverse complement strand
AACAAGGTGACGCAGTGCTCTCACATTCCAGAGGGCTTAACATTAACACTGCTAATATAGGGCACGACATTAGGGGTAATAGTGCTGTACTAATGAGTGACACAATGTTTTGGCTAGGACAGGATTAGTGAAATATACAAACTCCAGGGCAGGGTGTTGTTTTCACACTTTGCCAAATATTGGAGCTGTTGTTATTCTAAATCAGATTACACATTGTCTTCAGTAAATGTGTATCTGATTCTGAATCTGATGAAATTGGGGGCGGGACTCGATAAGCCTTAGGCTTCTTCCGTCACCCTTCGGACAACACAAATTAAGATGTATGATGTGAAAGAGATAATTGTGTATTGTGTGGAATTGTCCGAAAGAAAAATAAATAAATAAATAAATAAATAAACATTGTGTGTCTGCTGTGGGCATTTGAATTAGAAGTCTTTCTAAGAAATGCTTAGTGGATATTTCTGGACTTTTATTTTGTATTATTTGTTTATTTGATGCATGATAATAATTACCATCAGAAATACAAGACGTAAACATGCTGGTGTTAGCGAGATGCTAATTTACATCCGTAGTCCCTAGGCAGGTGACAAAAACAGAAAGGTTCCTTTTTAGATACTTTTTTGGGGCATTTTCAAGCTTTATTAGACAGTACAGAGTTGAAATGGGGAGACAGAGAGAGGGGGGGGATGACCTGCAGTAAAGGTCTACGGGTCAGATTTGAACCCACGACCAAATACTACGGCCGTATTGACAATGGCCGTAGTCAATACGGTAGTCAATGGCCGTATTGACTACGGCCATTGACTACGACTATTGGCCGTAGTCAATACGGTACGCGCTCTATCCACTACGCCACCGGAGCGCCCCGAGAGAACCATTACTTTGACATAAAGGAAATACATGTGGTGTGAAAAATAACTTGAATAACATGTTTTGTGTGTGTGTGTGTGTGTGTGTGTGTGTGTGTGTGTGTGTGTGTATTTATTTGTCGATGTGTGTGTGTGTGACAGAACGAGGTTCCTCAGATCGTGGGTGAGATCTACCAGAAGTTCTTTGTGGAGAGCAGAGAGATTCCAGTGGAAAAGTTTCTCCTGAAGGAGATCCAGCAGAGTCTAGTGGGGAACCGAGGAACTCAGGTCTTTGTCAGACTACAGGAACAGGTAACGGATGGTTTGACTGGCTGTAACTAACTAGACTAAAACTAAAGGTACAGGATGATTGGACTACTGACTAACTGTAACTAAATAACTATAAATGTGAAATTATCTGGTGGTAACAGATAGATAGATAGATAGATCCTTTAATAATCCTTTACAGGAAATTACAGTGTCACAAACAGCGTATGGACAGACATAACAAACACACATTCCCTCATTGCTAAAATACTTAAAAAAAAGATAAAAAAAACAATAAATACAATAATAAATACTACAAAGTGCAAAGTTATTTTTGTGCATTATAAAATATATAACAAGATCCTAAACAAAGAAGAAGGACTAACAATAGTATGCTGATGTTTCAGTGTCCAAACTGCTACTTTTCTGTTGTTGTCACACATCTTTTACTAGAAGAATGTTGATTGTTTGAGATAGGAAATAAAGCTTTGTTGTTTGATTTGCAATATACTTTCCATGAAAACCTTTTTTCCTTTCTTTTTTTAAACAGATGAGGCAATGTATGAAATCAGCATGTTTGTTTTTACACCTCCATATATTTAAAGCTTCTGGATTCCTTGAACATTTTGAACTTTTATCTTTTAAGTGCTAGAAAAGTACTAGAATTATAATCTTTAACATCTTTTGCTCCCTGTTGCAGGTGGCAGAGACGATGAGAGAGCGCTACTACCCGTCCTTCCTGGTGTCTGACCTCTACGAGCGGCTGATCAGACGAGACGAGATGAACAGCCAATCACAATGCAGCACGGAGGAGAAGGAGGAAGAGGTACGGACACACACACACACACACACACACACACACACACACACACACACACAACACAACACACACACACACACACACACACACCACACACACACACACACACACACCATGGACACACATACAGACATTTTTTTTTCTTGATTACAACTTGAGCATTGTTCAATTTATAGTATTGGCTCGTTTGTGTTGTATGTGGTTTCTGAAACTGTGTGTATTGGAAGCCCTGCACATTTCAACTCTAAAACAAATTTACCTATGGCTACCTACAATTAAAGTAGCCTGAATAAACAATGTAGTAAAAATGTTAAAGGCCTACTTCAGAAAGAGAAATGTAGGGTTAGACAGTGAGACCATAAAACACTCTTTCTGCCTTTTCTCAGGCTAGGATGATCCGATTTAATATTTTTTTGCACATTTATACTTCATAGGATCTCCGAGTTCAATACACCTTTATATTCCAACCGGTGAAGTAGGCCTTTAAGGTCCATGTGTGTATAACTTTTAAAATTCGAATAATTCTATGTATGTATTGCCTTGCTCAGTGCCAGGGTCTAGAGGCAGGAGAGGACGTGTGTGATGAAGGAACTAAAGGAATCAACGAGCAGGTTAGCTACGCGGCTACAAAGCTCCGCGCGCTCTACGACAAACTGGAATACAAGCGCCAGGCCCTGGGCTCCATCCAGAACGCTCCCAAACCTGACAAGAAGGTAACACCTTGCCTCGTGTGAATGTCGATAGTTAGCTGCTGCTATCGGTGTACGAATGTGTGTGTGAATGGTAACGTGGGAAAGGAAAACAGGTCTCCCTTGTAAAAGAGTCTTCGGTCTCAATGGGATTTACCTGTATAAATAAAGGTTAGAAAAACACCACTACACTGAATACAATACAAAACGTTCTCTGTGGAATAGCTTAAAAAATTCCAAGCACAAGATCTAAGAAGGTAACACCACTACACTGGATTCAATACAAACATTGTAAACATGCAAGCGCACGCACGCACACACAAGATCAGCATTTATAATGAAGAGGAAGTCCTGTTGCATTAAGTTTTTTTTTTCTGCCTATACGTTGCTTGTTTATGGATTAGGCCATTACATTTTTTTTTTTTAAACTTACACCGTTAAATTGGGGTTCAATACAAATGTTAATAAGAACTAAAGTGATTGGTTAAATCTAAATTTGAATTACTCAAGGGATCCTATTAACTCTAATATTTACTGTTTCCTTGAGGCATTTTTGACTTGTGGAACATGTCTTATGATTAGCATAGTATTTAAACTCAGTGTGTTGTGTGTGTGTAGATAGTGAGCAAACTAAAGGAGGAGATTGGAGCGATGGAGAGAGAACACAGTGAACTGCAGCAGCACATCAGCAGGACAGACTGGTGGTGTGAAAACCTGGGCCACTGGAAGGCCACCATCTCTACTGCTGAGGTAAAGCCAACCTTTATTACATCACAAACAGCTGCTTCTAGCTAGACATAATCTTAACATGAGGCTCTGAAGTATTGTGATTATGGCTTTACAATTACCGTGATCAAACATTTTATGGAAATCGCAATATGACCTTTGCAGTAATTTTCTAAATGCAGGAAGTTGCAAAATGTGTTAAAGGCTAAATTTGTTTTTTAAATATTATTTTAATTAAATATTGGCATGCTGCACATATTTCCTGTCTACAAATCATGTTCTATAGACTAAAGACTAAAACATCTTTTCAATTTGTTCAGATTCCCACAAAAATCCCACAATAAAAATTGAACATGTTGTTCAATGAAAATGTGTAATTTGAACGTGTGTGTGTGTGTGTGTGTGTGTGTGTGTGTGTCCTCCAGGCCACAGAGGAAGGTGGGGAGACCGTGGCGTGTTACAGTGTGTGTGTGAGTCTGTCAGAAGGAGAGGAGGCGACCAACAGTCGCTGGAACGTCCAGAGGAAACTCACTGAGTTCCAGATGCTGCATCGAAAACTCACAGAGGTACAAAACACAACACACAAGAACCTGTACAGCAATGTTTCTCTATCTGTACTTAAAGGAATACTTCACCCATACGGAACCAGCATTCTATCATTATAAAATAACTATTATAATATAATGAATGAGGTTTTTCTTCCCTCAGTCTTCCCTTAGTCTTCCCTTGGCCCAGCTGTCCTGTTAATCCTGACCCTTACTGTGATGTCACAAGAAGGAAAATGTAGGGTTAGACTGTGAGACCATAACACACTCTTTCTGCCTTTTCTCAGGCTAGGATGATCCGATTTAAATGTTTTTTGCACATTTATACTAAATAGGATCTCTGAGTTCAATACACCTTCATATTCCAACCGGTGAAGTAGGCCTTTAAGCAGTTTTCCCCTGCGCTTTACATTACCACTAGTTGTTTTTCTACAAGCATTGAAGAAGATTTTTTTATCTCACAGCCTCTATTGATGTTATAATGTATTTATTGCATTGCATCTTTCAGTGTTTTCCGTCGTTGAAGAAGCTCCAGTTGCCGGCGCTCAGTAAACTTCCCTTCAAAACCATCGACCAGAAATTCTTAGACAAGAGCAAAACACAGCTCAATGCCTTTCTCCAGGTAAAGATGGAAATATTTAGTACACCTGAAAAGAGGATACATTTGGTGCTTTTTCACTGTCTGCTGTATTAGTTCAAATTAAATAAACTGTGTGTGTGTGTGTGCGTGTGTGTGTGTGTGTGTGTGTGTGTGTGTGTGTGTTTGTAGCGTCTGTTAACAGATGAGCGGTTGTGCCAGTCTGAGGCTCTGTATGCGTTCCTCAGCCCGTCTCCAGAACACCTCAAGGTAAACACTTTTACCTCCATTTAAAAAAAGACATTGCTACTAATCTATAATTGTCAGACAAATGTATATAATACAGAAAAACCTACTTGTGAATATTGTACATAATCCAATATCTTTGTTCCCTGTGTGAAGGTGATGTCAATCACCAAGAAATCGTCCTTCTCTCTGGCCTCGTTCCTGGAGAAGCTACCGGGGGATTTCTTCTCCCACACGGAGGTACGCGGTCGTTCATGAATAAAGCAGCAATGTCTTTATTACGAGAAAAAAAATCAAAAGAAAAATCATATTTTTACAAAACTCTTATATTTACAAACTTTACAAAGCCTTACAAAAAATACAAAATTGACAAAAATAAACAAACAAACAAAAACAAAGAAGAAAACAAAATTAGATTTTTGATTTGATTTATTTGGTGTTGACAGGAGGAGGTTGACGATGACAGCGACTTGTCAGACTACGGTGACGAGGGAGACGGGAGGAAAGACGCCCTGGCCGAGCCCTGCTTCATGCTCATAGGGGAAATATTTGAACTCAGAGGAAGTTAGTAGTAAACTGTTGTCTTTTTGAATCAATTACATTTGTTTATCAATACACACAAATAGAATTCTAACATGAAATAGACAAATTCATAAATGAAGAAATTAAAGATCTCCATGGCTGCTATCTTCATGGGCCTAAATCATACCTTCTAACGCCATGAAGTAGTAGTAAAATGTAAAATCTGACTTTTTTTTCTCCCCCTCCGTCTGTCTGTCTGTCTGCTCAGTGTTTAAGTGGGTGAGGAAAACTCTAATTGCACTAGTCCAGGTGACTTTTGGACGAACTATCAACAAGTAAGTTCCAGCAAAGTAAAACAACTCACACTCTTGGGAAGATATTTTTGATTATTTATAATATTGAAAGCAATTTGCATTAAAATCCTATATTCTCCCATCCCTACCTGTATCATAGTGCTAGACTTTGTATCTTACTCAACTCAAAGTGCTGTACAAAATTCAATACAAAACAACATGAAAAGGGAGGAGTGTCAAAGTCTAAAAAAAGTTAAAAAAAAAAAAAAAAAAAAAAAAGTGAGTCTTCAGCCACTAACCCCCTGTGTGCTTTCTGTAGACAGATCCGTGACACGGTGAACTGGATCTTCTGTGAGCAGATGTCTGTGTGTTACATCAGTGTGTTCAGGGACACGTTCTGGCCCAACGGGAAGCTAGCGCCGCACGTCAAAGTCCGGACTGACACTGAACGCATCGAGACTAAAGACCGCGCGCAGCAGAAACTACTTGACAATATCCCAGGTAGGAAACACAACCAGTAGTAACTTTAAGTTATATGTGTGATAAACTTAAAGGTGCAGTGAGTAGAATTTATTGGCATTTTTCAGAACAGACTTGGTAGAAAAGGAATATTATATTCGCAAGTATGATTTAATTAGTGTAAAATCGTTTGAAAATAAAACTTTAAAAAAAAATTATCTTAGAGTGAACCTTTTATATTTAGATAGGAGTGGGGACATTCCACCATGTTGCACCGCCATGTTTCTACAGTAGCACAGAATCAAAAAACTTAACCTTCCTTACACGTTTTTATATAAAGTGGGCGTCCTGGGGAAATGCACCTGTTGGAAGAAGCCAAAAATACAGCTTTATTACACACTGTACCTTTAATTTTTTTTGATATGGTCTTTCTTTTCAGATGCACTTGCTAATCTAGTGGGCCAGCAGAACGCTCGCTTTGGAATCATCAAGATCTTTAACGCCCTGCAGGAGGCTGGAGCCAACAAACATCTTCTCTATGTAAGAGAACAATGTTTTATTCCAAGCAATTATTCTCATACCAATACACATTGATTAACCAACCAGATCTAATTTAATTTCTTTCTTATATCATTATCAATTATTACATTGATTTATATTAGTTTTTATCTTGTTAATTAGATTTTATTTTATTAGAACATTTTATTAGAAATGATGATTTGACGTGGGGGCGCCCTTAGCTCAGTTGGTAGGGCGTCCCCCCCCCCCCCCCCCATGGGCCTCGGCCAGCAGCAGACCCGGGTTCGATTCCAGCCCTTGGTCGTTCTCTGCATGTCACTCCCCTCTCTGCCCCATTTCTACTCTGTCTCTACACTATCAATAAAGCATAAGAAATGCCAAAAAAATATCTTAAAAAAAAAAAAAAAATAATGATTTGACGTAAACAAATGTGTTTTAAATGAATAAACGATAGAATATGTAACTACCACTTTTGTCTCTCTCTCTCTCTTAGGTGTTGATGGAAATGTTACTAAAAGAAGTGTGTCCTGAACTCAGTGCAGAGGTGGACAACAACATCTGAACACTGACACACACACACACACACACACACACACACACACACACACACACACACACACACACACACACACACACACACACACACACACACACACAACACACACACACACACAGTCTTTGGATCTGCAAGGCCTCTCTGTAAGCTGACCAATCATAAACTGCCAAGCTAGACAGACGGAGAGACGGCCTTTCGACAGAGAATCAGCTGTGTCCATCGTCACACAAGCTAAATTCTGTTGGTAGAACTTTGCTGTGAAAAATGATGAACAAGTCGGGCTGACACCGGACTGAAAAGGGGCCCATGTTTTCAGCTTGGTTGTGATACACGTCTAAAGTTGTCTAAAACGGGGGACACACCAAATGAATTATGACTTATTTCCCGTTCAGAAAAAACTGTCTTAACAAAGCAGATCACGTTTATATAAAATCCACATTCACACAAAAACAAAAAGTTGTATTTTTTTGACATTATGTGACACACTTCTGCAATTTTTTTCTTTCATATTTGAAATATCAGGTCAAAACCAAAATGAAGTTCAACTAAAGATTTGGTTTCTGCGTAAATCATGACTTTAGAAGCAGGTTAACAATTCATGAAAGTACAGGTGCATCTAATTTTTTTGTATATCATGGAAAAATCCAATCAAAAAGTAAAACTACTATATATTCTAGATTCATTACACAAAGTGAAATATGTCGGGCCTTTCTTTTGTCTTAATTTTGGATGATTATGGCTTTCAGCTGATGGAATAAAAAATCCAAAAATATTTGAATATAACATAAAACCAATTCAAAGAAAGGACTTATAATAACCTTTTTGAAAATTGTTTATTCTAGATTAATTTCACTTCATGTGTATAATGAATCTAAAATATATGAACGTTTCACTTTTTGAATTCAATTACAGGGGAAAAGGAAAAAAAAAACTTTTCATTGATATTTACATTTTCTGAGATGCACCTGTAGACAACTTGATCATTGTGTTCATCAGTTTCTAAAGCTGAAAGTCAAGGGGCCGGTTTCGCAGACATGGATTAAGCCTAGTTCTGGACTAAATTGTACTTTCAATGGACATCCCCCATTCAAAATTCCATTTAGTCCAGGACTAGGCTTAATCCATGTCTGTGAAACTGGCCCTAGACCTCGTTTAAAAGCATAAAAACACACAGTTGAAGTTTTGAGATTTTTTTGTTGAAACTATTGAAGGAAACTGTGTCATGGCCGCCCACTAAAGACCGCTGAACATTCCTCCCACACACAACCTGAGCAACGGCACTTCTGTGTTCTGTGATTCTCGTTACGGCTTAAATATTGTGCAATATAATGTCGTGTAAAAGTCATTGTGATGATTTTATTTATGATTATTATTGATAGATTTTATTTTTACCAGAAATTGTTTAGAGAGCGTTTATATAAGCAATAAATTGCGAAAAAAAAAATGAAAAGTAAGATTGTTGGCATTTTTTATTTCACTTAAAAAAAGATTCATGAGATTGAATTTTATCCATTCCTATCACAAATATAAACCATGGAGAGTATAAACCAGTTTTTACACTGTAGCAGAATACAATACATTTTTTTGTGCAAGTGTTATGAGTTTAAAACCACACCCTTAAGGTATTAAGCAACAAAACAAATATATTGCTTTTTTTTCCTTCTTTGTTAGCCTACAATTGTGTGCATATACACAGAAACTATATACATTTGTCCAATTTGGTACACAAGAAAATAAGTAGTCTGTAAAGGTGAAGACATTACTGCAATTTTATCAATGAACATGCCATTTGTGGTATTCTGCTGCATTCACATAATATGGGAGGATTTTATAGTGTTGAAATTTACTAAACTCCAACACATTATTCATTTAAAAAAGAACTTCATGACCCTATTACCTTTTTTTCTTTTAAAATCAACACCTGGAAATGGTTGTGGTCCCATTTTATTTATGTTGTAAACCACAGAATTGTTGGATTGTTAAAGGCATTAGGATTTAACAGTTTTTTCCATGGGCATGAATGCAACATGTGTCCTTTCCCCATAGAGAGGGGTAGAATGTAGAATGTTAGGTTACCTCAAACAGCTGAGCAGCGAAGTGTCAATTTGAGAAAGCTAGGTCAAATGAAATGGAGCACTTTGCCTTCACAATAAACGTTGATAGCAATATACGTTTGAATCTTTTATATTACTATCTATGGTTTGAATTTGAATATACGTTTCACATGGGTGGTCCTTCTAAGATAAATAAGGGCTGAAAAGGTTGATAAACACTTTAAATAATTTAGAAAACTAGTTGAACTTTTAAAATTCGCAGACACTAAACATAATTGAATCGTCCGGTCACGATTAACAGGTGAGCGAAAGATGGGGCTTTTATTTTGACATCTGAAACCGGACGTTGTGATACGTTATAACAACTACTAGCTTTTCTAACAATGTTTGGTTCAACGAAGACAAACAAGGCACCGAGCTAACTGACATTTTACCCGGTAACGTTTTATTTACGCATAATTCACTGGTTATTTTAAGGACAATTATACTGAGAGAGACGTAAGAAAGCCACGCTAGCCGGGCGAGGAGCTAGTCACACGCTAAGGTTAGCTTTCCTAGTTTTTGTGTCGTTATTAATGGTTATACTTTGGGCAAAGCTAACAAGCTAGCTAACGTAAACTGCAGGTTACTTTATCTGACCACACAATTATTATTGTAATCATACCACGTGTAGTATTATTATCTTTCACACTACTTATAATTGTGTTGCTATAAGCTAAGCTAGTAGCGTTAAGCGGGTTAATGCTCTTCATTGTGGTTGCCAGACAACGGGCGAATTAAAGTGACAGTACCGTTAATCAATCAAGGTTTATTAAAGGCACTACGAGTAAGATGGCACGTTGGCGTCCCCTTTGGACAAAAACGGTAGTATTTTTACGACGTCCGCTGTCGCAAATGCTCGTGCCAGGCGCGTGAGCGTGGATTGAGAAGGGCGCAATATAGTGCATGTCCGTGTGTTGAAAGTGTGAGGACTCTTTTCGGCTCCGTGAGAGTGGTTTTGACACTGCATCAACTAATGCCAGTCAGTACACACACCTGATTGCAATGAGTTGATGCAGCAGCGTCACCTCTACTCTCTCTCACGGAGCTGAAAGACGTGTCCTCACAGAAAGCGAATGAAAGAGAGACGGCAGTTAGTAGCCTATGGATCACGATGAGGTAATGTGTTTGTAAATAATGACTATTTCAGATAATGGTTATCTGATACATCAGGTCGGCAATCAGGCCACGCCCCCTTTGGGGGGAAAACATTGAACAGCGCTCCATCCACTTTGTATTGAAGGAGACCTGTCTTCTGCAAACAAACTTAATTAAAATTTAATCAAACATCCATTTAAGAAAAAAACGTTACTTTATTGAAAGCCACGACTCTTGTTTGTCTATATGAGCTGTTTTTGTGAAAAATAATTGAGTAGTTTTCAATATTGAGGTGTTTTTGTCCGGTCGGACCCATCGTGGGGGAAACCGTTGAAAACCGTTCCATTCACTTTGTATTGAAAAGACCTGTCTTCTGCAAACAAACTTAATTAAAACGTAATCGAACATCCATTTAACAAGAAAACGTTACTTTCTTTAAAGCCACGACTCTTGTCTGTCCATACGAGCTGTTTTTGTGAAAAATTATTGAGTAATTTTCAATATTGAGGTGTTTTTTCCCGTCCGTGAGGGTTAGCCTATGGTTAGCCTACAGCAGAAGGCTAACATTAGCCTAGCATACAGCTTACATTAGTTAAGAGTTTTGTCTCGATATTGAAAATTACTCAATACTTTTTCACCAAAACAGCTCGTATAGACAGACAAGAGCCGTGGCTTTAAATAAAGTAACGTGTATTTGTGAAAGGCATGTCTTATTACGTTTTTATTAAGTTTGTTTGCCGAATACGGGTGTCATTCAATACAAAGTGAATGGGGCGCTGTGTATTGTTTTCCCCCCAAAGGGGGCGTGGTCACGAGAGTTCAGTCCAGATGACGTATTGCCGAACTGATGTATGATGGTGAAGCAACGCAAACTTTGTGTTAGTACCAACCGCTCATTCATTTAGGAGTAAACACTGCAGTCCAGTTTCGCTCTCGTGAAATTGTATACACGTTGCTTGGCAACGCCCTCCCGGCCGTCTATCACTCTCCCTTTTCGCTTTTCTTCTCTTTTTTTTCTTTGATGGTTCAGCCCCGTTATCAGTAATTATGACGAAAAATAACTGTCTCAAACAAGGCTCCCGCTCCCCTTCCCTCACCTCACCTTCCCTCACCTGGAGGGATAGGCTCTCAAATCGCGTTGCAGCGCCACACTGAAATCTGCAACCAATACGGATATGTGGCCATAGAGCCTGCACGAGCGAACCGAAAATCGGACTGGGTGTGCGACCAGACCAAAAGCAGTAATAAAAACTATATAAAAACGTCTTTCTTTGCACTGATGGTCTCGTTTGCTGTTAAAGGTAATTTATGATTATCAGAGGAAACATGAGGCTGTTTAAAAGATATTTAAATGTTACTCGTAGCCGCTTTAATTGGCAGTTATGAAATTAATACTTCTATAGCAGAACAGAAAATAACTTAATGTAGATAAGTTATTAGCGATGAATACACGACACACAAATAATAACAATCGGTTAAAATATAATATAAGAAAGGCATTCGAATATATAGAGATGTATTCATTGTCAAACATTGACTACAGAGCCTTTTATCTTAGTTTGAGACAACAGTTGGTATATTTTGCTACTTTGCATGTGTTGAGAACTAGCATGGAGGCTCAAACACTCGAACAATATAAAAAAAAAAAAAACTATTTGACTGTGTATATTAAATAAAATATGATATAATTTGTATTAATTTTTATTTTTTAATTTAATTAATTTTTGTGTAGGCTTTAACTTTGCTCAAATCAGATGGATGACGAGCTGGATAACTTCCTCCGGGAGCGCAGAGCGAGAGTGGAGCAGGATAAAGCCAATCTAGACCAAGACCTTCCGTACATGGAAATACAGGTGGGATAGATAATATATTAATCACTACATTTTCCTTTTTTTTTACAGACATTTCTGTAACGTTATTAAGAAAGTACTGGAATGAACATACATATTTTAATACATTACTTTTTCCCCTGACTTTTGACTTGACAGACCAAACCCCACAGAGCCTATGGATCTAAAGAGAACATTCCTCCTAAGTCTACTGCACAAGGCAAAGGTACATAATGACATTTACCTACTTTCAATTGTTTTGTTTTGTTTAAGAATACACGAGTAAGCTCCTTGGAGTAACTTAATTTAACCCCAAATTATGTGTGTGTGTGTGTGTGTGTTTGTCTGTCTTTCTTTGTTTGTGTGTGTGTGTGTGTGTGTGTGTGTGTGTGTGTGTGTGTGTGTGTGTGTGTGTGTGTGTGTGTGTGTGTCTTTCTTTGTGTGTGTGTGTGTGTGTGTGTGTGTGTGTGTTCAGATGAGAGTAGCAGTGTTGGTCTGCCTCTTGGTGTAGAGTATGAGAGGAAGAAACAGAGGCTTCAGCATGAGCTACGGATGGACTACAGACGCTACATGGCTCAGGTGACACACACAAACACACCTGCGCATCAATGTACGCACACACACGCACACACACACATCTACACCTACCTACCTGTTTACTCTTGTGACCACCTCTTGTGGCCTTCTTACGTTTTTCAGGATTTTTTTTTTAGGTCTTAAATACTTTTTATTTTCTAGTTCTACATTACTGAAACCGAGGAAGAAAAGCTGATCCACTTAAGTCCTCATTTCTACACTGAACTCTGTTGTAATTCAATTCAATTCAATAAGCTTTATTGGCACGGATGTACTAAAACAATAGCATCATATTATAAGACATGCTTTAGCTTGGTCATTATGGTGAAGACTTTTTTGTTATATTGTTGCTGACGGTAACATTTTGTGTTTCAGAAAAAGCAGTTTGCCTCTGCAGAGCCTGGACCGTTACTTCTCCTGGATAAGAGGAGATATGTCAAGGTAAATGTCTCTTTAAGGAACTACATATTATACTCAGTTTCAGGTCTTTATTTATTATGTTGGACTCCTATACATCAGCTTGACACGATTGTCCAAACATTCAACTCTGTAAATCAAACTGCCACAACAAAATGTCTTGTTTAGATGATTTGTTAAACCTGTGTGTGTGCAGAAAGAAGAAGAAAAAAAATAAAAAATCCTCTAATTTTTTTTCTCATCCCTGGCCCTAATACTCTTCTTCATGATGCTAGTGTCACACCCTATTTTTAAATTTAATTTTTACCTTTTACAATCATGTTTCCAATTCCAATTGCTTTACCTGTTTATGTCCATTTGACCTTAGAACTGGAGTCTGCCTCCATGATACTCGTATACTTTTCATTTCATTTTTCATTTAACTTTTATTTATCCTCGAGAGACCAATTACAAGTTACTATATCCTACTACAATTAAATACCATAACTCCGGTGAAACACAAACATTTAAATATAAAAAAAATAAAATAAAAATCAATTTACAATCATGTTTCTTTCAGCAGACCCAGCCCAGGGACCCGGCAGCAGTTCCTCCCAGACAGAGAGATGCAGCCACTCTGACAGAGGAGGGCAGGGGGTTAGACAGGCTGAATGGGTTAGACAGGCTGAATGGGTTAGATAGGGGGTTAGACAGGGGTTAGATAGGGGGTTAGATAGGGGGTTAGATAGGGGTTTAGACAGGGGGTTAGACAGGCTGAATGGGTTAGATAGGGGGTTAGACAGGGGGTTAGACAGGGGGTTAGATAGGGGGTTAGATAGGGGTTTAGACAGGGGATTAGACAGGCTGAATGGGTTAGAGAAGGGGTTAGAGGAGTTGTCGGGACGTCCCAGAGATCACCACCAGGAGTCAGAGGAGGAAGAGCTGGAGCTGATGGAAGGGAGAAGACGAGCCAATAAGAATAATGGAAGGTACACAGAGGGAATGTCCGCTTTATTTGTGTGTGTTAAACCTGCAGTGTGTAGAATTTTGGGTTTTATTTCCTAGCAGATTTTGTAGAAAGTAATTATAATATCCATAAGTACATTTAATTTAGTGCATAATAGCTGAAAAAAAATGTTTTAATTATTTTTTTTTCCCCTTAGAAAAGGTCTCATATATGTCCATATTTCTGCATATTTTGGACCAAGGCCTAGTGCCGCCATCTTGAAAGTGTCATAGTTGGAATGTCATCAGGTGCATTGTTTAAAATTTAGAATTGTTCTTGTCCTTGAAGGCCACTGTAGCTTCTGTTATTATTCGAAAGGGGTGGGGTTACCCAGGGAGCGTTGCATTCTAGAACTTTGTAGAACTTTCTTGATGATGTCATATTACACACTGCACCTTTAAAGCTTGGGCTGTACTAAAAAAAATGGATGTGGCAATTGTCAGAAGTTTATGAAGGAAAAATAAACAAGAGAATTTTGTCTATTTCGAGCTTGTATTTGCAAAGCCAGGTTTTATTTAAAGAGAATTGAAAAGGCAAGATTACAGTATACCGGGACATTTATTTTCGTGATATCTGTTTCGTGTGGTCAGCTCCAAAAATGGATCATATCTTGAATTTATATAAAAAAAAAAATGAACAGCTTGTGAACTACAACTTCTGCTCCTGTAGATGTCGCAGTATGGCTATTGTCCTCTAATTGTTGGGTTTTGAATATGAATTTCATTTTTGAATAAAAATTATTCGACTCAGTTTGTCCTTGCCAATACCCAGCCCTAGTTAAAGAGTGATCTTAAATAGACTTCTTGATGTTTGTATCTATCCATCCTTTTTATTCAACCTGTCTTTATTTATCTTTTTCTCAGGAGAAGAGAGAGAATCTAGTGGGTGTTGCCAGAGAAGGATGGAGAGTGAGAGCACTGGCAAAAACTGAGGATCCCGAGTTTGCCACCGGCCTTTCAATAGGTTGATCACGCATTATGCATTTAACAACTGAACAGATGGTTTTTAAAATGAAAGATCGTTCTCTGCATGTCACTCCCCTCTCTGCCCCATTTCAACTCTGTCTCTACACTATCAATAAAGCATAAAAATGCAAAAAAAAAAAAAAAAAATGAAAGATCAAACATTTTCTGAACATTTACTTAGAACACATTTTATTTTTTATTTGTTTTATTTTGTCCGAATAAAAAAAATAAAAATAGAAAATAATTTCTGAAATAATAGTTATTGTATGTTTAGTTTGGGGGGGAGAAAAAACATTAATATCTTTTGGGAAATGATGGATAACGAAACCCCTTTTAAAATGAAACGCACCAAATGACCAAACACTTTCAGGTGACTCAAACTAAACTGATCTGTTAAGGGGTAGGACTAGATAAGTTTTTTACTTCCTCCTACCCCCTTTCGAGCATGTAGAAAGTGTCTGTTTTTTTTTTTTTTTAAATTCTATTTCTTTTTTTGCTTTTGTTTGTTTTTTTATTTATTCATCTATTTTTTTATTGCTCGCATGTTCGAAATAAAGACAATCAATCAATCAATCAATCAATCAATCAATCAATCAATCAATCAATCAATCAATCAAAACTACTACCAAAAACTAATGGTCTCTTTTTTTCAATCCTGTCTTCAGGAGCGGCGGACACGGCAGACGTCTTACAGAGGAAGAAGCAGCGCTACAGACTAGAGCTGCAGGAACAGATCGCTGAACAACACAGGAACAAGAAGAGGTCAGAACATCTTAGATTTAACCTATTATTATAATTTTTTTTTTTTTTAAGATTATTTTTTGGCATTTTCAAACTTTATTTGATAGTAGAGAGTTGAAATGGGGAGACAGAGAAAGGGGGGATGACCTGCAGTAAAGGTCCGCGGGTTGGATTTGAACCCGCGACCACTGCAACGAAGGCCGGAGCTGATATGGTACGCGCTCTATCCACTACGCCACCGGAGCGCCCCATAAACACATGCACATTTAACCTATTATTAACAGTTTAGGCAGCTTGATGTGACTGCTTAATAGAGCCAAATAAAAAGAGAGATTCCAAGATTACAGTCATACATTTACGAGAAAAAACTCATAAATTAAAATAACAAATTTATGACTTTTTAAAAATAGTTTGTGTCCGTCTGAGCCTTGTGTCTTCTAAAGCGTCTCTAGATTCTTAATGTGTTTGTCCTGTTTGTTTCAGGGAGAAAGATTTGGAGCTGAGAGTCGCAGCCACGGGGGCAAACGATCCTGAGAAACAGGTCAGCTGGCATCTGACATCTTCCCTGAGTTCCAATCCCCATACTTCCCTTACTATTTAGTATGCCAGAAAAAGATTTAGGATGTCCCAATACATGCACATTAAATGTAGTATGCTGAAAATACCTAGATGCCCCACTAACTCCAATAGCATTTTGGAGGATTTGTCTTGACATAATGAAAAAAAAAATCTTCCTTATCTGATTTTCTTTTCTCTCCTGTGGCCCTAAAACTCTTCTGTACTTTAGTATGTAGTGTAATAAAGAAAGAGTATGTGATTTAGAACGCAGGGATTGTTTGTAGGGATCTAATAAAAGCAAAAAATCTCCAAAAATAATCTTTCAATACATTTCTTTATCTTTGTGTTCTATCTCTAGCCGGACCGAATCAGACAGTTTGGTCTGAGCCGGAGGAAAGACCAACAGGTTTTGTTACCGTTAGCGACAGGAGAGAGTGTTACATCATCCTATAGACATCTCCATAACAACCAGAGGATGTCGGTTAGAGACAGAGACACACCTCCACCTGACCAGCCTCATGTCGCCTTCCAGTCCCCCCCTCTGGACCACAGCCTGTCTCCTAGCAACCACCCTGGACCCCCCGCCATACAAAGAACTGTGGACACTCCCAGGTACAACTATAGAAATAGAAAATACTCAAATCAAATCAAATAAGTTTTATTTGTATAGCCCAAAATCACAAATACATTTGTCTCAGTGGGCTTTACATTTCATACAATATGATACAATATGATACAATATGACACCCTGCCCTTACACCCTTAGCTCGGCTGAAAAATACTAAAAACTATATGATTAAAATCTTAAGGACCTACTTCACCGGTGGAAATATGAAGGTGTATTGAACTCTGAGATCTTATGTAGTACAAATGTGAAACAATGTTAGAAATCGGTTCATCCTAGCCTGAGAAAAGGCAGAAAGAGTGTTTTATGGTCTCACTGTCTAACCCTACATTTTCCCATCTGTGACATTACACATGGTAAAAGGTAGGTCACAGTCAGTTTTTACGAATGGTTATTTTTTGCCAGATTGCTGGCCAGTCATTCCAATACTACCCAGCAGCTTTGCAATGTTATTTTAGTTATTATGAAAAATAAACTTGTAAATGATATACGAGAGCGTCTGAAGCAACTCCATTGTTACTTTGGCAAAGTTGGTTAACCTCAAAATATGAAGCCCTTAGTATAATACACAATATATAATATATAACATCTGCATCTTAAAATACAGCTAGAAATGTAAGACCTTATAGAAATTAGGGGTGTGAATGTTTACAGAAATGTCTAAACTGACAAATTTTTTGAAATTTCAACAACAAAAAATCTTTGTGTCCCCAGACCCTTGTACGTTCCTCATCCTCCTGAAGGTTACCGCAGCTCGTATGGAGAGAACCCTCATTACTATGGCAACAGGAACCTGCTGGACCCAAACATTCCATACTGTAAGTATTGCTATGCTGTTTAAACTGGGATTACAACTACTTTATTCTTTTACAATAGATGCCAAATTTAGTGAAAAGTCATTGTTAAGGTGGAGTCAGCAATTCTGGAGAATGCTTGTTGTCAAAATCCCTTTTTGCCAAATCAGTGAATATCTCCTCATGATCTGCTACCTGTACCAGTGTTAATACACAACCTAGGCTCTGTACACTGGCATGGTGCTAGCAATGGTGGGCCCCTTTGTTTACATACCAGCCCAGATACATTTTTCAGAACACATAGTATGTATGGGAAGCGGATCGTGAGGAGATTTTCACTGATTTTGACAAAGTGATTTTGACAACAAGCGTTCTCCAGAATCACTGACTGCACCTTTAACTTCATAATTGTCTTCTTTTAATGCATGATGTTTCCAAGGTCAATGTTATTATTGTGTTAAATAATCGTGATCTTAATATCAATCAAGATTGCTGCGATCATGATTTTTGTCCTTAATCGAAAACCCACTGCACCAGTCTGCTCTGTAAACTCAGATTAAAACAGTTTTCTTGGCCAGAACATATATCAAAGTTGTGTGTAAATATTACTTTATTGTAACTGTCCACTTGTTTCATTTATTTTATTGTTTATTATTGCTTTTTTATTTTTTATTATTTACTTGTTCGAAATAAAAACATTTTCAGTTCAATAAAAAACATTTTCAAAGTTAATGAAAATTCAGCATTAACCTCATAATTTAACAAACTTTTTTATTTTTCCCCCCAGATACCCACCTGCCTGTGCCTGGTCCCATGTCATACTGGAACCCGCCACCAGGAGGCGCTGTGTCCAGTCAGTTAGGATCCCACAGCCCTCACAGCCCGTACAGCGACAGGAGCTGCCCAGAGCCACACATACAGTAAATAATATATCTCCTCTTTCACTTTTAGTACTTTGGCTTGGAAAACTGTTTCTGAACATTATTAGCAGCCTTCATTAAAGTGGCTGCAGGGGTGTGTGTGTGTGTGTAAGCTCTGTTAATTGAATTTAATTTAACCTTTATTTATACTGTAAAGACAACTGATAAAGAGACAAAACAATTGAAACATTTGATCAGCGATGTAGAATGGCTGGAATTAAAGGGAATTTGGCGAGAGTACAAATATAGACTAATTAAAACAGTTACAGGTACAGGAGTTTCGCAGATTGAAGCTAATTGACTATATTTTTAAAGGATATGAAGGTTTTTATTTGAATTTGTTGCATTATATTAGGGTTTATGGGACATTAATGAGATTATAAGACCCTGTAACAGGACAAAAGTGGTAGTTTGATTTGAACTGCCACAAGTGCAGGAGTCACTAGTGCTGACTCCTGTTGATGCATTTTTAATATTGTATTGTTGTTGCATATTTGAAATAAATCATTCATTCATTCATTCATTCATTCATTCATTCATTCATTCATTCATTTATTCATTCATTCATTCATTCATCTGTGCCACTCTTCCTCTAACAGGCCTCACAACGACGACTCCCAGGTGCGAGGGTTCCCTTCAGACAAAGCCAGACTGACTAAAGAGAGAAGCTACAGGGAGGCGCTCAAACTGCAGGTAGGGGGAACAAGATGGAATATGCATAACAATTTTTTAAGGACTCGTTTTACAAGATCAGTCCATCATCATCCATGAGAATTTGTATCTGAAACACAAGAAACTGTAGTCCTGATTTTAAGATCTATTGACTGATCTATTTAACATGTGTATTGATGATATTACCTATTGATGCTTTTATTAGATTGAATCCAAACAAATGATTCACAGGCAAAATGTAATAAGCAGTAAAACAATAAATGAGTGGACTTTTGAGCAAAAGGTTAAAACAACATAAACAGATGTGAATTAACAGTATAACATTGAGGGGAGTCCGTAATAAAGTGGTTACAGGTCACTTGTAAATGTTGACAGCATCATAACTAGTGTGTGATATGTTGGCAGCAAGCTTCCAGGAGAGGGAGCACCGAGGGTTACGAACAGGTAAAACTGTTGTAGTTGAGAATAAGAAATTTACTGTAGTTCTAGTGTTAAGTTAAGTTTAAGCCCTTAATATCCCAGTGTTTGTGAGATCGCCCCCTAGTGTTGTATCCTAGTGACACCTCGGTCCCATGATCCCAGTCCTCCATATATTCCTCCTCCTAGATGTTTTTTGTTTGTTCTAAAGATATTGTTTGGCATTTTCAAGCTGTATTAGTGAATGGGTGGTGGTGTGTGTGTGAATGGGTGAATGTGGTAAGATATGTAAAGCGCTTTGGGGCTGAGAAAATCGGCTAGAAGGCGCTGTATAAGTCAAGTCCATTTACCATTTACCATGTAGATCTGTGAGCAGCAGGAGCAGAGACGAGCGGAGCGGTTAGAGACGGAGCGCTACGAGGCTCGACTGGAGGCCGACAGTCTGAACCACCAGCCCTGGGGCCGCGGGGGGGGAGGGGCCCCGCTCAGGGACCACACAGGCAACCTGCTGGGTAACTAGTGCATACTAAACTAATGTTAACCTGTTAATCTGACCTACTGGGTAACTAGTATAGACTAGAGGGGGGGGAGGGGCCCCGTCTCAGGGACCACACCGGAAACCTGCTGGGTAACTAGTGCATACTAGTGCTGTTTATACATACTAATCTACTGTTAATCTAACCTACTGGGTAACTAGTATAGTAGTGTGTTTATACATAAAAAAAAATGAAAAAAAAAGTTTTCCAGACCCGTTTTTTTTTTGTAATTAACTGAATGTTATGGAAAAGTTTATATAATAATTTATGATCTATATGGTTGTGAAAACAGACCTACCTTCTTTAAGCTACTAAGATAGGGTTTGTGGAAATTTGAAGTTTTGAAAATTCATTGGTAAAATGTGTTGGAAACCTGAACGTCTTTCTTAACATAGTTATATAATGTTAGCAATGATTGTAACTCTTAACGTATCCTGTTGCTCAGCTGACCTGAACCAGATGCACAAGCAGAATGAGGAGGCGTACATCCACCCAGAGCAGTGGCAGAAGAGAGTCACAGCCGTCAGCACCCCGTCCCCTCGCAGGGCTGAGCTACCAGACCCCAACGAGAGGGTCTCCGGTCAGTAATACACATTCTTATTGTGTTTAGGATTCAATTATTTCACATTTCACCATCGTTTTTAAACCTGCAGTGTGTAGAATTTTGGGTTTTATTTCCTAGTAGATTTTGTAGAAAATAATTATAATATCCACAAGTACGTTTAATTTAGTGTATAATAGCTGAATTTGAATTGATTTTTTTAATTTTATTTCAGACATATCAAAAACAATACAAAACTAAATGAAAAGCATAAAAATACAATAAACAAAATGTATGTTTAAATGACTTCACAAAAAGAAAAAAAAAAGAAAACAAATTATCTGTATTGATGTGATATGCCTGAAAAGGAGCAGGAAGAAGTATACACTTACAGGAAGAAGTATACACTTTATACTGTATGAAGATTTGAAAAAAAATGAATGAAACAAGTATGCTTCGGTCGGTCCAACTCTTACATAATTTCCCATTTTTCTTTTTCTCTGTGCAGGCTTCACTCATGTCCAGACGTCCCAGTTTGCCAGAGGGAACGTGTTTGGGAACCAGACGAGCCCTCAGCAGCTGCAGGAGCAGGACCAGTACAAGGCTTTCCTCAAGCAGCAGGTAGGGTTTATATTAAAGCTACAGTGTGTAACTTCTGTCGCCCCCATGAGGAATTCTGTGTAATTACAACAACACAGTCGGTGCATCTACATGAGGTAAAGCCTTCAGTGATGGCACATGGATTTTATACCTTCTGCTGTACGTCCAGGTTTTTTTCTTAGCAGTAGAATCAACAACTGAAACATTTCTTGGGCTCTTCTTTCTTGGGATTTTTTCTGAGCTCCTGCACCATTGTCAGGGGAGGGCAGGGGGGGCGACACCAGTTTGTAAACGCTGCCATACTGAGAAATACAGAGAGAGTTTTGTGGAGCTGATAATAGGCTTAATCAACTTTGTGTCAACTCGTTTCGGCAGTGGCCTTGAATGTAACCGACATTAATTTACATGAAAAAGTTACGCACTATAGCTTTAAAGAAGGTGCTATACAAATAAATAAATATAAATGCCTTAACCCAGTTTATTTGTTTGTTTTGTTTGTTTTCAGATTGAAGATAAAATGCGTATAAAGACGGAAGAGAGAGAACGGACCAGACTAGAAGAGGAGAGAGAGGAGAAGAGGCTGGCGGAGCAGAGAGACAGAATACAGAGAGAATACCAAGAAGAACAAGACAGGAAGAAACGCAAGGAAATGGAGGTATGGAGTCTTTACACAGGGTCTACTACACACTGTTAAATTACAATACTTGATGCTAGACTACAGGGCTATTCATACATCGCTGTCTAAATGTTTGAATTGTTTTTTTAATTCTCTTTATCAGTTGTTTTATATTGTGTATGCATTGTTGTTTTTGCTCGACATCATTCTAAATCAGGGTCAACCCTCAATTGAGTGTAAATAAAGGTTAAATGAAATACAAATTCAAATATTCAATGCCATGTCCACATGTACAAGGGGATTTTTGTAACCAAATATTTTTTAACTGTACGGTGTGGCCCTCAGTTCACACGCAAACGTCACAACACAGCCATTGAAACAAGAGCTTCTTAAAAAACTCAGACCAAAGTGGAGATTTGAGAAAATCTTCCTCTGTATTCGTATAGGGAA
>CM047512.1:28593430-28600930 GCA_026122265.1 Ammodytes dubius | reverse complement strand
AGCAAAAAAGAAAATCAAATAATTATGGGATAAACTGTGACACTGTTTTCCACTTCCCCAGACATGGAGAGCGGCCCCAGGTGGATGTGTTTGACATGGCCAGGCTGCGGCTTCAGGCTCCAGTCAGACGACCGAACTCTAGACACGCTGAACCCAGAAACCTGATGAGGATACACGACTCACTGCAGCTCAAATACCCAGGTAACAACACTAGTTTATAGGTAACAACACACGGTCAAACACACAAGGGTTACTGTTTTAAAGGTAGAGTGTGAAGAATTTATTCAGGCTTTTTTTTTTGGTGCAAAGGAAATCCTATATTTCTTATATATCTCAGCACAAATACCCTGGTAAAAACACTAGGCTTACTGTCCTAAAGGTGTAGTCAGTGATTCTGGAGAACGCTTGTTGTCAAAATCACTTTGTCAAAATCAGTGAATATCCCCTCAAGATCTACTACCTGGAAAAAAAAGGCAGTGTTAGTACACAGCCTAGTCTTTGTACTGGTATGTAAACAAAGGGGCCCACCATAGCTAGCAACATGCCCGTTTACAGAGCCTAGGCTTAAAGAGCCTATCACTTAATGCACTTTTTAACTGTTCTCTACTGCAAACCCACTATTATCTGTAACGTGTGTGTGTCTGTCTGTCTGTGTGTGCGTGTGTGTGTGTGTGTGTGTGTCTCTCTGTGTGTCTGTGCCTGTGTGTGTTTGTCTGTCTATGTGTACGTGTGTGTCTGTCTGTGTGTGTGTGTGTGTCTCTCTGTCTGTCTGTCTGTCTAGACTCAGACTCCAGACTGGACTTCTCGGAGGTTCCCAGACTGGAGGAAGTTGGTTCTTCCAGCAGACGGAGGAGAGAATACAGAGATCAGTATCAGCAGCTCAACAGCAGATCCACAGTCCACGACGGTGAGAGCTCAACACATTTTGTTAAAGTTTTACCTAAAGACCTACTTCACCGGTGGGAATATGAAGGTGTTATTGAAGGCTGAGATCCTATGTAGTATAAATGTGCAAAAATGATAGAAATCGGTTCATCCTAGCCTGAGAAAAGGCAGAAAGAGTGTTTTATGGTCTCACTGTCTAACCCTACATTTTCCCATGCGTGACCTCACACGTGGGAAAATGTAGGGTTAGCTTTAACAGGACAGCTGGGCCAAGGGAAGACGGAGGGAAGAAAAAAAAACCTCATTCATTATATTATAATAGTGATTTTATAATGATAGAACGCCGGTTCCGTATGGGTGAAGTATTCCTTTTTAAGCATCTTACTTTCATTCACTTGTATTATGCTACGTCAGTTAGTCATGGGTATTGAGAACCAAGGCTAAATTGGTTATTGGTTCTTGACTCGTCTCTACTGATATATTGATAAGCTTCTGGACACACAGTACTGCTATTAATATCTATGCAGGTAACATAAGGGAACTTCATTACGTCATAGCTAACAGTGAAGCTCACTTTGTCATATTAAACCTGCAGTGTGTAGAATTTTGGTACATTTAATTTAGTGCATAATAGTGCTGAAATTTCTTTTTTGAATTATAATTTTTTCCCTTAGAAAGGGTCTCATATATGTCCTTATTTCTGCATATTTTGGACCAAGGCCTAGTGCTGCCATCTTGAAAGTGTCATAGTTGGAATGTCATCAGGAGCATTGTTTAAAATTTAGAATTGTTCTTGTCCTTGAAGGCCACTGTAGCTTCTGTTATTATTCTAAAGGGTTGGGGTTACCCAGGGAGTGTTGCATTCTAGAACTTTGTAGAACTTTTTTGATGATGTCATATTACACACTGCACCTTTAATGAAAATAATGTTGTCCTTGTGTTGCAGATTATTTTGACCTGCCCCACCACTGCAAACTGATTATCTGGTGAGTTCGAAATAACAATAAGGGGTTTAGTTTTAAACATACAAACACTCATCGGTGTATGAGTGTGTGTATGAATGGGTGAATGTGGTAAGAAATGTAAAGCGCTTTGGGGATGAGAAAATCGGCTAGAAAGCGCTATATAAGTCAAGTCCATTTACCATTTACCATGTACGATTATACATTACAAATTCAGTTAATTCTACAGATGATATTGTTTTAATAAACTGTAACAACTAACCGTGAACATTTCTGTTTCGTTTTCAGAGAAGTGGGTCGGCCAGAGATTCCCTGCTGGAGTCAGACAGTGCTTTCATTGGTGAGATGAACACACAGGCAGTGGGATCTTTAAAGGTGCAGTGTGTAATATGACATCATCAAGAAAGTTCTAGAATGCAACACTCCCTGGGTAACCCCAACCCTTTCGAATAATAACAGAAGCTACAGTGGCCTTCAAGGACAAGAACAATTCAAAATTTTAAACAATGCACCTGATGACATTCCAACTATGACACTTTCAAGATGGCGGCACTAGGCCTTGGTCCAAAATATGCAGAAATATGGACATATATGAGACCCTTTCTAAGGGAAAAAATAATAATTCAAAAAAAATGTTTCAGCTATTATGCACTAAATGAAATGTACTTATGGATATTATAATTACTTTCTACAAAATCTGCTAGGAAATAAAACCCAAAATTCTACACACTGGAGGTTTAAGTGGAAGATTTTAACTCATTCATATTGTTCATGTTGCATCGATGAGGTGAAGACTGCTGACAATCATTTGTTTCCACAACATGCATCTGTCCCAAACTCTTGAGAAAGTCTTGATCATTTTCTTCTTTTTTTTTTAAATGTTTTTTTTATAGACAAATAAAAAATAAACATTAATAATTTTTTTTTATAAAAAATAAATAAATACATAAGTAGAAGAAAAAATCTCAAGTCAATTACATTGTTAATATTTTTAAAGACAATTTAATTTTTTTTTTAATATTTAAAAACAAAGATAACATTGTTACACTTTTTTATTTTCGTCTATCTGTGTGTGTTTGTGTTTATCTGTGTATGTGTGTGGGATGGAGATTTAAACTCATTCACATTGTTCATGTTGAAATCATAACATGCATCTGTCCACAACTCTTGACAAGACCAGGGATAATTTTTTTAAATATTTTAATTTTTAAGACAAAGACAAAGAAAAAAAATCTATACAACTTAAAACATAAAAATAAAATACCTGAGTATAAAAAAAACTCAATAAGTCAATTTAAAAAAAAATTGATACATATATTAATTAAAGACAAATAAAAACCAAAAAAAAAACTTTGTAGGGAGATAATCGATAATCTCATATTTTTCAAAACGACAATTTTAAAATGAAAACAATGACAACATTGTTTAACTTTAATTTAATATATTGTGTGTGTGTGTGTGTGTGTGTGTGTGTGTGTGTCTCTCTTTGTGTGTGTGTGTATTCAGACCCCCTCGGCGAGGCCTTTCCGGTGCCTCAGACCCCAGAGTATCAGAAGCTTCCTCAGCTGTCAGCGAGGGAGAGGAGGAGGCTGGCCAAACTGTCACAGCGCCCGCAGGTCATTAGAGCCGAAACACACAATGCATGTCTGTTATAGAAAAGAGAGACAACCATGTGGCGTGTGAGCTCAAAAATGCATGAGTTTTAAACCTGCAGTGTGTAGAATTTTGGGTTTTATTTTGTAGAAAGTAATTATAATATCCATAAGTACATTTAATTTAGTGCATAATAGCTGAATTTTTATTTTTTTTATTATTATTTTTTTTCCCTTAGAAAGGGTCTCATATATGTCCATATCTCTGCATATTTTGGACCAAGTCCTAGTGCCGCCATCTTGAAAGTGTCATAGTTGAAATGTCATCAGGTGCATTGTTTAAAATTTAGAATTGTTCTTGTCCTTGAAGGCCACTGTAGCTTCTGTTATTATTCGAAAGGGGTGGGGTTACCCAGGGAGTGTTGCATTCTAGAACTTTGTAGAACTTTCTTGATGATGTCATATTACACACTGCACCTTTAAGTTGATGTTACTTTTATAATATCTGGTAGCATAGCATCTATTTAAATTATTTTAAGTAGAACTTTCTTAGTTTTTCATTGAACATTAATTTAACTTTTTTTCTACGGTTTTGGTTCGTGTAAAATGAGTCTTTAATTTCATTTTGAGTGGCATTTAAAAACGCTGAAATAGTCTTCAATCGGACAGCGGCACCTATTGTGTGAATGTCGATAGTTAGCCTGCTATCCTCAGTGTATAAATGTGTGTGTAAATGGAAACAGGTCTCCCTTGCAAAAGAGTCTCCGGTCTCAATGGGATTTACCTGTATAAATAAAAGGTTAAAAAAACAAGCTAGTTCAATAGTTTATTTTGATCACAAAGTCTTATTTCTTTCAAAGTTTTTTTTTATTCAAAAAAAGATTTGTGAAGCAATTACAGTACAATGATTAAGTTTTTTTCCCCTTTTTTCTTCCCCCGAACACACCCCGCCCATATCCCACCCCCACACCCAACTACAAACAATCCTGCATCAAAAAATCTGCACAAAAAAACGATACACAATGTTAAAAATGACATAAACGAAATACACAAAGTCTTATTTAAAAAAAAAAATTCTAATGTTTTTTTCTAATGTTTTTGCGTATACATGTTTCTGGGTTCAGGAGCGAGCAGCCACCAGTCAGTATGAAGACTACAGCAGCAACAGACTCCAGCAGGAGACAGAGTCCCGCGCTGAGGGGAAGAGACGGGACAGGACGGGGCGCAGGGCTAAAACTGCTGGTATGAATGAAATTATTCTGTTATTATTTATTTTCTTTTTTTTTTAGATATTTTTTTTTGGCATTTTTCTACTAGATTAGACACAATTATATAAATTAACAATGATATTATTGCTACTATTAATGATGATATTAATGATTTAAATAATATCAGTTAAATTGTTTAAACAGGTTTAAAATTAGGGACGTATTTTGTGTCCCCAAAAAAAATATCTATCTACACACATCTAAAAATGTAATCAAATATGAATGTATGTATAAATTCGAAAATAGTTAAAAAATAAATAAATAAATGTAAAAATAATATAAATGTGTATATAAAAAAAATTATTAATAATACATATAATAAATACACATTAAAATAAAAATGTTTATGTAAGTAAAATCTCTCTCTGATTCTCTATCTATCCATCCATCCATCCATCCATCCATCTTATCTATCCATCCATCCATCCATCCATCCATCCATCCATCTATCTATCCATCCATCCATCCCTTTCTCTAAGGAGCCGCTGATCTGTCCGATGGAAGCTTCTCTCCTCCAGGATTCTCTCTCCATGACGATAACCATCAGAGCTCCATAGAAACGGTCGCCACGGATCCCTGGATGAGACCGGGAACCTCCGACACCGTCAAATGTTTAGAGCGATCGGCCAGGAGCGGGCGCTATGCTACGTAGCCGCTATGTTTATCCTGAGAATTTTTATTTTATTTTTTTAAGATTATTAATTGGGGATTTCTTAAATTTTTTTTTAATTTGAGAGGCATCATGTTTCTGTTTTTTTTTTTTTTTTTTTTTTTTTTTTTTTTTTAAAGGTGCTACGAGGAACTTTTAAACATTTCTGAATTTTTCTTTTCCTCTGATGATAATAGATGACATGTAACAGCAAACGAGACCATAAGTGCAAAGAATGCTATTTTTATATAGTTTTTCTTAATGCCTTTGTCATGGGTATATACGCTCACCCAGGAACAACAGCTGGTGTAGTATAACACTATCGCTTTTGTCCAAAGGGGGTGGGAGAGTTAACAAAAAGTGAAAGTTCCTCAGAGCACTTTTTTTTTTTTTTTTTTTTAATAATTTATTTGGGGGGGGGGAGGGGCATTCTTCCTTTTTATCAGACAGTTTGGAGAGACAGAGATGAAATGGGTCAGAGAGGGGAATGACATGCAGAGAACGACCCGGGCTGGATTCTAACCCGTGGTCTGCTGTGAAGAGATATATGATCTAGCCTCTATGGATTTAAAACAGACAACCCTCTGTATTTGAATTATGACATTATGTTTGGTTTTAATTTCAATATGAAGAATAGTACTTATGTGTTTGTACTTTGTGTGTTACCGACTGTCTTATTGTTTTATGAGCATTTGCAATTTTATCAATGAACTAAATTATGTATTAAATAAATTATATTTTACGTATATGACCTTTGTCTTTTGTTTGTTTGTGTCCACAGCCCCACATTTCAAATTTCAAAAAACATAAACTATAACCTATACCATAAACTATAGCCAAAGGTTAAAAAAAAAACAGCCTAGGCTCTGTAAACGGGCATGTTGCTAGCTACGGTGGGCTTTGTTTACATACCTGTTTACAGAGCCTAGGCTGTGTATTAACACTGATAATTTTTTTTTTCCCAGCGCACACACACACACACACACACACACTCACACACACACACAGAGTAAAGACAAGCAGCGGATCATGAGGAGATATTCACTGATTTTGACAAAAAGGGATTTCGACAATAAGCGTTCTCCAAAATCTCTGACTCCACCTTTTAACCTTAAACAAGTGAAAACAAGAAAATTAAAACCCTGCAAAGCCTGTAGTCGTTTGTTTACACTAGTATAATCTGTCCTCTGTGTGTCTCGTTTTCTGACAATATTTACTGAAGTTGAATTATCTAACTCTCTGAAAACACAAAAAGTAAAACTAGAATTATTTGCCCAAATCCATAGACGTGTTGCAGCCCCCAATGGAGAGATTATCCGCTCGGTCCACAAAAATCCAACCTAAACCTTTAAACCATTTGTTTACACAGTGAGTAATGCCAGTGTGTGTGAGTGTGTGCCTGTGTGTGAGTGTGTGCCACTGTGTGTGTGTGTGTGTGTGTGTGTGTGAGAGAGTGTGTGTGTGTGTGTGTGACTGCTGTACGGCCAGGTGAATGAATGTGGATTTGGTGGCACAGAATGAACTGTTTGCTGTGATCAAGAGGCTTTAGACCAGAGCTGTGTATTGATTGAGTTGCGCTAACTTATTTCTCAACATCTGTGTGTGTGTGTGTGTGTGTGTGTGTGTGTGTGTGTGTGTGTGTGTGTGTGTGTATGTATGTGTGTGTCTCTATCAGTCTGTGAAAAAAAATGTGTGTACATTTTTTTTTCACAGACTGCATTTGGGGGAAGCAGGACAGAACAGTATGGTTGGCCTTTGTTTATTGTAGTGCCTATGTTGTTTCCTTTTCTAAATTTAGGGAATGCATTATCTCAATGAATGTCCTCACAAGTACAACTGTACAAGCGCACACACACACACACACACACACACACCACACACACACCCTCTGTCTGTATGAGTGATGACCTTCTCCACTATTGGATAGGACGGAAGATAGAAGCATCTAAACGCTGCTGCGCCCCCATTACTCAACAAGACACCCCACTGTCAACACACACACACACACACACACACACACACACACACACACACACACACACACTGCATCCCAATGACTCAGGAAGGCTATAGCAGCATAGCATGGCTAGCAACTTCATCCCCAAAAAATGTATTGTCCTGGCATAAAAAAAAAAATGCCTCTC
>CM047512.1:28575930-28578430 GCA_026122265.1 Ammodytes dubius | reverse complement strand
TATATCTATCTATCTATCTATCTATCTATCTACTATCTATCTATCTATCTATCTATCTATCTATCTATCTATCTATCTATCTATCTATCTATCTATCATCTATCTAATCTATCTATCTATCTATCTATCTATCTATCTATCTATCTATCTATCTATCTATCTATCTAATCTATCTATCTATCTATCTATCTATCTATATCTATCTATCTATCTATCTATCTATCTATCTATCTATCTATCTATCTATCTATCTAATCTATCTATCTATCTATCTATCATTATCTATCTATCTATCTATCTATCTATCTATCTATCTATCTATCTATCTATCTATCTACTACTATCTATCTATCTATCTATCTATCTATCTATCTATCTATCTATCTATCTATCTACTATCTATCTAATCATATCTATCTATCTATCTATCTATCTATCTATCTATATCTATGTTTATGTTTATGTTTATGTTTATGTTTATGTTTATTTTATTCCACATACAAAATAGATTTAAAAAAACATGTAGTAAAAAAAAATTAAAAAATACATGTGTGGGTGTGGCAGAAACCTGTACAGGCTTATATAGAGCCACACCCAAAATACATTTACATAATAATATTAGCAGATCAGCACACAAGCGCGCACACACACAAAAAAACAAAAAAAAACAAAAACAAAAAAAAACATAATATGTATAAATGAGAAGAAAAACAAAAACAAAAAAACAATGCAAAACAATCAAAGAAATTAAGAACAAAACCCAAAACAATACTAAATAAATGAAAAAATAAAAAATATACAAAAAAAATAAAAAAAATAAAAAAATACAAATTAAAAAAAAATCAGTTTAAATCAGTTAGAACAATTCAAAATGTAGTGATACAAATGCTTGTGTTGAAACCAAGCAAGCGGACAATCATGATAAATATATAAATCAAATTTCTGTTAAATCAGTTTAAATCAGTTAGAACAAATCAAAATGTAGTGATACAAATTAATGCGTTTAAACCAAGCAAGCGGACAATCATGATAAATATATAAATCAAATTCCTGTTTTTAAACTAATTGCTTTTAATAGCATGGAATTCTGCAGTCTCTTTTTGAATATGGTCAATGTTATAGAAGAATCAAGTAAGTGTATATTTTCATTAAAAAAAATCTATCTATCTATCTATCTATCTATCTATCTATCTATCTATCTATCTCTCTCTCTCTCTCTTCTCTCTCTCTCTCTCTCTCTCTCTCTCTCCTCTCTCTCCTCTCTCTCTCTCTCTCTCTCTCTCTCTCTCTCTCTCTCTCTCTCTCTCTCTCTCTCTCTCTATGCCAACAGTTCATAACACAGGTCTCCCAGTCATTCAGCTTTGCAGTTATTGCCAGATAAAATTTATTTTTATTTATTTTATTTATTTTTCCAATCAGGAGACAGAGTGCTATAAACAGGCGGGTCTCTTTATTGATTGATTGATTCAATTTTATTTCAGACATATCAAAAAAAAAGAAAAATTAAAAGCATGAAAATACAATAAAAAATATGTTCAAATGATTTCACAAATAAAAATAAACAAAAAATAAACAAATAACATATTGAATTGATATGCCTGAAAAGGAGTAGGAAGAAGTATAAACTTACTTATGACTCGCTGCTCTCCATCGCGGCACTATCTGATGAAGACGGCTGTGTGTTCATGTGGTGGTGACGTAGGGACGAGGGAGGGGACTGCTAACTGCTAGTCACTGACAGGAGGTTAGCTAAAAGGCCCATATCACTTACTGAACCTTTAAGTGTGATGGCATATTAGGCCCATTACAAGTCAAATTAAAAAAAATTAAAAAACAAAATAACGACAGCAAACTATGCGGAAAAAAACTCTTAAAAACTTTTTAAGATGGGCGCTCTGGTGGCGTAGTGGATAGAGTACCATATTGGCTCCGGCCTTCGTTGCAGTGGTCGCGGGTTCAAATCCGACCCGTGGACCTTTACTGCAGGTCATCCCCCCTCCTCTCTCTCTCGCTCTCTCTCTGTCTCCCCATTTCAACTCTGTACTATCTAATAAAGCTTGAAAATGCCAAAAAATTATCTTAACAAAAAAAAAAAAAATATTAAGATTAATTTTATAGAATTGCCAGAAAAATTGACTAAACAAATGTGGTAAAAAACAACAACAACACACCTGTCAAATGAACATCTTCATCGTTGATATAATAAACTGTTGTAAAGCTGCTCTCCGGCTGTTGGGAAAATAATCTTCAGAAATGAATTGAACTGATAAAGAGATGCCTGTGTGTGTGTGTGTGTGTGTGTGTGTGTGTGTGTATGTGTGTGTGTGTGTGTGTGTGTGTGTGTGGTTATGTGTGTGTGGTTGTGTGTGTGTGTGTGTGTGTGTGTGTGTGTGTGTGCATGTACTTGTAGAGACATCTTTGTGAGGACCAGTTTTTTAGCTTTTAACCATCGGAGTGAGGACATTTTTCTAAAAGTGAGGATATTTTGACTGGTCCTCAC
>CM047512.1:28560930-28568430 GCA_026122265.1 Ammodytes dubius | reverse complement strand
CTCATGCATGATTTTTGATGTTCCTTCACAAAAAATTAAAACAAAGGACCAGATGCCAAGCGTTGACTAGTTTGTTTGTTTTCATAATGTACTTTTAGTGCTTTATAAATAACCAACCCTGCCAAATCTAAATACAGAGGCCTCACTTCTTTATGCCTTAACTCTGGTCTCTTAATAGACTTTTCTCTGGCGGTAGTACAAATCATATTAGCAGCTCTCAGAACTTTTTGCTCAATATACCCACACTAAAAAAACTAGTTTGAAAGAAAACAGAGAAAAAAAGAGATGTTGTGGCCAAAAAATTGTATAAATAATCCATTTTACGGGCACTTTACGGTTGGTTTCAAAAATCCCCAAAATGCCTTCAGTGCACTAAAAGGCCTTATTTTGTTGGCAAGACATATTGAAAGTAAACCAACAGTTTGGGCTTTTTTTTTTTTTTTTTTTTTGGGATGGGTATACATTGATAAATACACTTATCACATAATGTTCATGTAACCCTTCCTTGCACCAACATTACATAGGCTTTGACATGCAGGCACATATACAACACACAATCAAAAAACAACAAAAGCAAGAAAAACAATCCTATACTAATAATACTAATAATAATGATAAGACGAATAATAACAAAAGAATAAATAAAAAAATAAAATAAAAATAAAAAATCTTTAGAAATCACAACATCATTTTCTTATCGTTGCTGACAAGCTTGGGCTTTATGAAAGGGTGTAGTGTCACACAAAGACAAATACACCCTGCATTCCAAATCTCATACTCTTCCTCTTTTCTATTCTACATACTACATTTGACCATAAAATAATCTAGTTAGTATGCAGTATGCTATAATTGGGACATACTTTTGTCACCACTGTCTTCATTAAAGGTGCTCCGAGGAAGTTTCAGTTATTGTTAATTCTAGCACCCCCTTTGGACAAAAGCGGTAGTGTTTTTACTACGCCAGCTGTTGTTCCTGGGTGAGCGTATACCAATGACAAAGGCATTAAGAAAAAATACATAAAAATATCATTCTTTGCACTGATGGTCTCGTTTGCTGTTACATGTAATTTATGATCATCAGAGGAAACATTAGAATGTTTCAGAGATATTTGAAAGTTCCTCGTAGCACCTTTAAATTGCCTACTGGTGATATATCTAGCTTGAATGAAAATTGTGTTCCTAGGGCTGCATATAGTATGGTCTAAAGGAACACACAGATCTCACCGACTTATTTAGGATAGCAACGCCTTATCTGTTGTACACTGTGAACCCTTCCCCCTGGTTACTGTCTCCAGGGGCGGGGGGAATGGAATACATAATTTTTTGATTAAAGATTATTTTTTGGCATTTTCAAGCTTTATTAGACAGTACAGAGTTGAAATAGGGAGACAGAGAGAGAGAGAGAGAGAGAGAGAGAGAGAGGGGGGGGGGTGACCTGCAGTAAAGGTCCACGGGTCAGATTTGAACCCGCGACCACTGCAACGAAGGCCTGAGCCGATATGGTACACGCTCTATCCACTACACCACAGGAGCGCCCCCTGGGAATACATTTTGATGACATCATTCTCCTTACACCTTCTTACATCTGAGCTCAAACACACGCGGACGATTAAAGTTTAATTGTTTTGCTTCCAGGGAGGGACGCCGAGCACACAGTGTCTTGTTCTCTCTCCGGTGCACTCACTCAATCCAGAGAAACAAACCCATGAACAGAGGGGAAAACAGAGGGATGAGAGAAAGAAAGAAAGAAAGAAAGATAGATAGATAGATAGATAGATAGATAGATAGATAGATAAATAGAAAAAGAAAGAAAGAAAGAAAGAAAGAAAGAAAGAAAGAAAGAAAGAATAGATAGATAGATAGATAGATAGATAGAAGAAAGAAAAGAAAGAAAGAAAGAAAGAAAGAAAGAAAGAAAGAAAGAAAGTACAACTACAATACACTTTGTCAACAAATTACATTATTTTAGCTATGCCAGTTATTAAAGCTTTGGTGAGTAACTTTTTCATATGAATGAATGTCTGTTACATTCATGCTATCTCGAAATTAGTTGACACAAGGTTGATTAAGCCTATCAGCTCCACAAAACTCTCTCAGTATGGCAGCGTTTACAAACTGGTGTCGCCCCCCCCCCCCCCCCCGACACTGGTGCAGGAGCTCAGAAAAATCCCAAGAAATGTTTCAGTTGTTGATTCTACTGCTAAGAAAAAAACCTGGACATACTGTACAGCAGAAGGTATAAAATCCATGTGCGATCACTGAAGGCTTTACCTCATGTAGATGCACCGACAGTGTTGTGGTAATAACTCAGAATTCCTCATGGGGGGCGACAGAAGTTACGCACCATAGCTTTAAATCAAACTCTCTTAATCCTTATATTATCTGAAGTCTTTCCTGGCAGAGTGGTGTGTGTGTGAGTGTGTGTGTGTGTGTGTGTGTGTGTGTGTGTGTGTGTGTGTGTGTGTGTGTGTGTGTGTGTGAATCAGACCATCACCTCCCTTGTTCCCTTCATAATTTAATCTCCTGTCTGGACTTGTGCCATTTTGCTTTTTGATTTGTGAAGATTTCATTTTTTTTCTATCAATATTCTATTATTTATCTGTGTGTGTGTGTGTGTGTGTGTGTGTGTGTGTGTGTGTGTGTGTGTGTGTGTGTGTGTGCGTGTGTGTGTTTGTGTGTGTGTGTGTGTGTATCTGAGCATTACAACACAAGAGAGATCGAACAGTAGTTGCTATGGCAGCAGAGATAAAAAAAGGCAAGGTATTATACATTTAGGTTGAATGGATTTTTACAATACAAGTCGGGCGTGCTGTCGTATACATTTGGGTCCATTCCATTATTTATAGCGCATACTATATTTACTATCATAGTGTTAAAATTTTGATTTGATATAAAAAGTTCACCATGGTTCACCTCCTCGCTTGTACAAACAGATTAGAGCAAATTACACTGGAGGCTGTGTAGTGTTTTAAAACATTTATAGGGATGTTTATGTTTAACCGTTTAAAGTTTAAAGGTTAACTGACAAGAATAATTTCAGCCAATTTTGTTAAGTGAAAAAAAAGTAAAAAAAAAAAAACAGCAGCTATGGACCATGTTATACAATCAACTCATTGAGGGATGTTAAACCTGCAGTGTGTAGAATTTTGGGTTTTATTTCCTAGCAGATTTTGTAGAAAGTAATTATAATATCCATAAGTACATTTCATTTAGTGCATAATAGCTGAATTTTTTTTTTTAATGATTATTTTTTCCCTTAGAAAGGGTCTCATACAGTATCTCACAAAAGTGAGTACACCCCTAACATTTCTTCAAATATTTCATTATATCTTTCCATGCGACAACACTGAATAAATGACACTTTGATACAATGTCAAGTAGTCAGTGTACAGCCTGTATAACAGTGTAAATTTACTGTCCCCTCAAAATAACTCGACACACAGCCATTAATGTCTAAACTGTTGGCAACAGAAGTGAGTACACCCCTAAGAAAAAATGTCCAAATTGGGCCCAAAGTGTCAATATTTTGTTTTGCCATCATTATTTTCTAGCACTGCCTTAACCCTCTTGGGCATGGAGTTCACTAGAGCTTCACAGGTTGCAACTGGAACCCTCTTCTACCCATTCATGACGACATCAAGGAGCTGGTGGATATTAGAGTCCTTGCGCTCCTCTCATCTCCCGTTTGAGGATGCCCCAAAGATGCTCAATAGGGTTTAAGACTGGAGACATGCTTGGCCAGTCCATAACCTTTACCCTCAGCTTCTTTAGCAAGCCAGTGGTCGTTCGGAGGGGTGTTTGGCGTCGTTATCATGTTGCAGTACTGCCCTGCGGCCCAGTTTATGAAGGGAGGGGATCATGCTCTGCTTCAGTATGTCACAGTACATGTTAGAATTCAATGAACTGTAGATCCCCAGTGCTGGCAGCACTCATGCAGCCCCAGACCATGACACTCCAACCACCATGCTTGACTCTAGGCAAGACACACTTGTCTTTGTACTGCTCACCTGGTTGCCGCTCCACACTCTTAACACCATCTGAACCAAATAAATGTATTTTGGTCTCATCAGACCACAGGACATGGTTGCAGTAATCCATGTCCGTAGTCTGTTTGTCTTCAGCAAACTTTTTGTGGGGTTTCTTGTGCATCATCTTTAGAATAGGCTTCCTTCTGGGATGACAGCCATGCAGACCAGTATGATGCAGAGTGCGGCGTATGGTCTGAGCACTGACAGGTTGACCCCCCACCCCTTCAAGCCCTGCAGCAATGCTGGCAGCACTCATACGTCTATTTTCCAAAGCCAACCTCTGTGTACGACGCTGACCACGTGCACTCAACCTTCGTAAACTGGGCCGCAGGGTGGTATTGCAACATGATAACGACCCCAAACACACCTCCAAGGCGACCAGTGGCTTGCTAAAAAAGCTGAGGGTAAAGGTTATGGCCTGGCCAAGCCTGTCTCCAGACCTAAACCCTATTGAGCATCGTTGGGGCATCCTCAAACGGAAGGTGGAGGAGCGCAAGGTCTTTAATATCCACCAGCTCTTGTGATGCTGTCATAAATGGGTGGAAGAGGGTTCCAGTTGCAACCTGTGAAGCTCTAGTGAACTACATGCCCAAGAGGGTTAAGGCAGTGCTGGAAAATAATGGTGGCCACACAAAATATTTACACTTTGGGCCCAATTTGGAAATTTTTTCTTAGGGGTGTACTCACTTTTGTTGCCAGCAGTTTAGACATTAATGGCTGTGTGTCGAGTTATTTTGAGGGGACAGTAAATTTACACTGTTATACAAGCTGTACACTGACTACTTTACATTGTATCAAAGTGTCATTTATTCAGTGTTGTCCCATGGAAAGATATAAAGAAAAATGTGAAGAAATGTGAGGGGTGTACTCACTTTTGTGAGATACTGTATATGTCCATATTTCTGCATATTTTGGACCAAGGCCTAGTGCCGCCATCTTGAAAGTGTCATAGTTGGAATGTCATCAGGTGCATTGTTTAAAATGTAGAATTGTTCTTGTCCTTGAAGGCCACTGTAGCTTCTGTTATTATTCTAAAGGGTTGGGGTTACCCAGGGAGCGTTGCATTCTAGAACTTTGTAGAACTTACTTGATGATGTCATATTACACACTGCACCTTTAACACTTGAATATGTGTATTGATGAATTATTTAATTTTTTTTTTTAATTGCAATGGTTTCCTTTCAATGGGCTTTCCAGAGAACAGTACAGACTGTGTTGTAAGAGCCCCTCACGTGTTACAATATAAAAAGGCTACACATTTAATCTTGTTTGTTAACGGTAAATTATCGGTTAGTGTGCGTCTGTTATCGTCTGGCAGAAAATAAAATTCTTAATGGACACCCCTAGTTTATGTGTATTGATAAAGTTTTGGATTTTTAACATGCAAAGGTTTTCTTGCCCTGGGGATTTTGTGATTTCAGCTTTATGAAATTCTAACAGATCAAAAAACAATATGTTTCAAACATCTAGCTCTAGCTGGTTTGATCATAACCCTGCAACACTCTTTGAAAAGACCAAAAAAATTACTTTCTCCCACACACAATTTTAATGTCTCCTTAATGTACGGCCGCACCAAAGGCTCGCTTAAAGCTGGGGTGGAGGATTTGGGGAGAAAATAGCAGTTGGGATAGAGATTCGAACCCAAATACCTCAACCGCTCCACTTGTTCTCTTTGGTCTGTTCGGCCTAGGAGGGATTCAGCCAAAAAGAATTTGATACAATGATGTGAGTGCAAAACGGTTCATGCTGAAATGATGCACTGCTCTGTGTGTGTGTGTGTGTGTGTGTGTGTGTGTGTGTGTGTGTGTGTGTGTGTGTGTGTGTGTGTGTGTGTGTGTGTGTGTGTGTGTGTGTGTGAGGGCAGGTGAGACGAGAGAGTGTGTGTGTGTGTGTGTGTGTGAGTGTAAGTGAGGGCAAGTGTGTGTGTGTGTGTGTGTGTGTGTGTGTGTGTGTGTGTGTGTGTGTGTGTGTGTGTGTGTGTGACAGTGTGAGGGCAAGTGAGAGAGAGAGTGTGTGTGTATGTGTGAGTGAGGGCAAGTGTGTGTGTGTGATTGTAAGTGTAAGTGAGTACAAGAAAGTGTGTGTGTGCGTATCCGGTGCATGCTTACCGGTCCATGATATTTTGTTTAGTGATGATGTGAGCATTGACTGCCTGCTTGTCACACACACAGGTACGCACTGATGTGTGTTTTGTTGTTTTAGTATGGTCTTTGTAAGCATTTGAGTGTGTGTTTAAGCGTGTGTGTGTGTGTGTGTGTGTGTGGGTGGGTGTGAGCATTGCGTGCGAGGGAAATGTGAGTGCATGAATGTGTGTCTGAGTGTGTATGTGAGCATTTGTGTTTTTGTAAAAAAGTGTGTCACTCTTTGTTTGTTTATGTGTGTGTGTGTGTGTGTGTGTGTGTGTGTGTGTGTGTGTGTGTGTGTGTGTGCGTGTTCTGTGTGTGTGTGTGTGTATGATCGTGTGTGTGTGTGTGTGTGTGTGTGTGTGTGTGTTGTGTGTGTGTGTGATGGATAGGGAGAGGACAGGTCATAGTGTGAATAAGCCTGTGTGTCACTTCAGGTGAACAGTCAGAAAACTATGCAGCGGCCAACGCAGTGAAGTTAACTCAGGACAGGACAGGGGGCTGTATATATATAATATTATATTCTAGCCTATTTATGAAGCGCTTTTCTTGACACTCAAAGTCGCTTACAAGTATATGAATACATTTTTTTTTAAAAGATATCATTTGGCATTTTATGCTTTATTTGACAGTGTGAAGAGACAGAGGTGAAATGGGGCAGAGAGGGGAGTGACATGCAGAGAACGACCGCGGGCGGGAATCTAACCCGGGTCTGCTGCTGGGCCCGGCCCGGGGGGGGGGGGGGGGACGCCCTACCAACTGAGCTAAGGGCGCCCCCTTGTTAGCAATATTTTAACTTCAACAAAATCACTCTCTAATTATGTATACAGGGTTACATAGATGGTATATAATTGATATTTAAGCAATATCACATGAGAGGGAGCATGTTGTCGCTGTATATCAGCACTGCTGTGATTCGGTCGTAGGTACGAGGCCGCAGGCCGAGTGCCGAAGAGAAACACCCTGTTTCCTTCATATTTTTAGACGTTAGAATAACAATAAACTAAACTGAATTTCGACAAAGTATTTTTGATTGGGGTTGTAAAGTGAGGGGGCTTTATGTGAGGACAGAGAGACAGAATATATTTGGAGTAGAAAAGTGTTTGAAGGAGGAGAGAGGAGAAGTTAAAAAGACGAACTGAGGACAGAGGAAAGGTGAGCGGAGCAGAAAACAGGACCAGGCAGGACGCGACACACGCAGCGCTTTGCTTCTGTCAGGCTGACGCTGAGCCGTGTGTGTGTGTGTGTGTGTGTGTGTGCGTGTGTGTGTGTGACTGTGTGTGTGTGTGCGTGTGTGTGTGTGACTGTGTGTGTGTGTGACTGTGTGTGTGTGTGTGTGTGTGTTTGTC
>CM047512.1:28545930-28550930 GCA_026122265.1 Ammodytes dubius | reverse complement strand
CCATCCAGTCTGTGATTAATTTATGCTACTCAATGTCTTTTTCATAATACTTTGGCTCTGTTCCCCTAAACCTCTTGCCTTTTTTATGGACATCGCTCTCTCTCTCCCTCCCTTCCTCTCTGGCTCCCTCCCTCTCTCTCTCTCTCTCTCTCTCTCTCTCTCTCTCTCTCTCTCTCTCTCTCTCTCTCTCTCTGCCTCCCTCCCTCCCTCCCTCTCTCTCTCTCTCTGCCTCCCTCCCTCCCTCTCTCTCTCTCTGCCTCCCTCCCTCCCTCCCTCCCTCCCTCCCTCCCTCCCTCCCTCCCTCCCTCCCTCCCCTCCCTCCCTCCCTCCCTCTCTGCCTCCCTCCCTCTCTCTCTCTCCCTCCCTCCCTCTCTCTCTCTCTCTCTCTCTCTCTCTCTCTCTCTCCATTCAAGGTGATTCATTCTTTCTCCCCTATGCCCCGTCCCCTTCTCCCCTTATTTAAAAATCATTACCCAATCTTTTATTAACAGCGTTTGGGCTTATCTGTCCTGAGCCATAAATCGCTTTTTTACTTTTTTTTTTACTTTGCAGGAACATTTTGGGCCAATTTCTCTCCAGGCTTTGGCTTGAGAATCACTTAACTTCAATTGAAAACTTGGAGATTTGAATTTCCTCATAATAATAATAATAATAATTGATAGGTTTTATATAGCGCTTTATTGCCTAGGCACTCAAAGACGCTTTACAGGGTTCCTGGTTCAATTCGTTCACGCACAGTCATACCGGTGGTGGTAAACTATGATAGTAGCCACAGCTGCCCTGGGGCAGACTGACGGAAGCGTGGCTGCCATTCAGCGCCAACGGCCCCTCCGACCACCACCTCAAACATACAGCAATCATACACATTCACACATTCATAGCATACTTGCCTAAATTAAATCATATTTACTCTACTCTACTCTACTCTACTCTACTCTACTCTACTCTACTCTACTCTACTCTACTCTACTCTACTCTACTCTACTCTACTCTACTCTACTCTACATCTACTCTATTCTACATCTACTCTTCTCTACATCTACTTTTCGTTAGCCTAATAGCATAATTGCCTCAGTCATATTTAAAGGGTTATAGAGTAGGGTAAAGTTTTTTTTTTTTGTTTTTTTTTACCTTTATTTATACAGGTAAATCCCATTGAGTCCGAAGACTCTTTTGCAAGGGAGACCTGTTCCCATTTACACGTTACCATTCACACACATTCATGCACCGATAGCAGGCTAACTATCGACAGATGTAGAGTAGAGTAGATGTAGAGTAAAAGTAGAGTAGAGTAAATATGATTTAGGAAATTATGCTATGAGGCTTACGATGTGTGTTTCTTCTGACCATGAAATCCCAAATGTCCTTGCAGAATTATTTCAAGCACTTGTCACTTTTACATTTTTTGTAAATTTTTTCAATATTTTGAACGGGAAAAATCTCAACTTCTATAGCCCTTACATCAACTAAACTTTCCATTATCATTCCTAGCACTATTCTGGAGGTTATTACTGAAGGATTTGTTCATATGTTATACATGCTTTTGACACTAATACGTTGTAAAAATTAAGGAACTCTGGCTTTGTCCAACATCTAGATTGTTAGCCTTTGAATAGAGTTACACATACTTATATAGATATTGCCACATATGCATATTTTTTCAAACATTTCTGAAAGACATTGCAATACAAAAAATATCTTAAAGCTGGGGTATATGATTTCTGATTGGTCAAAGTAAACATGAGCTGTACACTTTGACCAATCAGAGCGAGGCTCCGATTCTCTGTTCTTATTGGCTGTTGGGACTGTTGTCCATTCACTTTGGCACGACTTTGTTGGTGTAGTAGAGCGTGTCAGGGAGGGACCATAGGGGAGGGACCAAAGAGAACAAGTGGAGCGGTTGAGGTATTTGAATTCGAATCTCTATCCCAACTGCCATTTTCTCCCCAGATCCTCCACCCCAGCTTTAACATAAGTAATCAACTGGCAAAGTTTTATGATGATATCTATAAGTTAAAATGTTACCCTATTCACCTGTAGTGTCTGGCCTTAAGCAGACAAGAGCAGCTATCCACCTTAACAACTCTTTCTGTCCGTACTGAATCAAACTTAATTGTCTCTATGTGAACAAAACCCTCAAAGCGATGAGAAAAGCCTCACTTGTATCTAATAAAAAAAATCTGTGTAATAGTATCTGTATTCAAATCTCTAGCTGTGGCTGTCATGAGTGAAGGATGTATCATTCACTGATTAGATTATGATGATGTGACTGTGGTGTGTGTGTGTGTGTGCCTTTTTGTGTGTGAGTGTGTGTGTGTGTGTGACTGTGTGTGTGTGTGCGCGCGCGTGTGTGTGTGTGACTGTGTGTGTGTGTGTGTGTGTGTGTGTGTGTGTGTGTGTGTGTGTGTGTGTGTGTGTGTGTGTGTGTGATCATGATGAAACCAAGAGGAATTATGTTTTCCTTTAGGATGTGTTCTCTCTGTCACACTGACTGACACTCCCATTACTGAGACACAGCATGCTGCCTTCACTGACCCCCAGGAAAACTACGGAATAAGGAACGCTGTGTTTATTTTCTTCCTGACTGTATAAAAAACTTAAAACTAAACCTGCTAGAGACACATCTCTGACTTTTAAAGCTATAGTGTGTCACTTTTTCATATAAATGCATGACGGTCTCAGAAATGAGTTGACACAAAGTTGATTGAGCCTATTATCAGCTCCACAAAACTCTCTCTGTATTTCTCAGTATGGCAGCGTTTACAAACTGGTCCCCCCAGCCTTCCCTACCCGACACTGGTGCAGGAAAAATCCCAAGAAGAGCCCAAGAAATGTTTCAGTTGTTGATTCTACTGTTAAGAAAAAAACCTGGACATACTGTACAGCAGAAGGTATAAAATCCATGTGCGATCACTGAAGGCTTTACCTCATGTAGATGCACCGACAGTGTTGTTGTAATTACTCAGAATCCCTCAATGGGGGTGACATAAGTTACGCACTATTGCTTTAATGCAGTTGGGCTGAATTTATAGTTGACAGAAGCAGTAACTGGATGTAACTGTGGTTACACATGGTGTAGGTTTTGATTTATCATTGAGAGTCTGATTCTCTCACTTAGTAAAAACATTCGCTGTAACTCCAGGCTGCTGTGTCAATCTTAATCATGTTAAGCTTTCTGTGTGTGTGTGTGTGTGTGTGTGTGTGTGTGTGTGTGTGTGTGTGTGTGTGTGTGTGTATGTATGTATGTATGTTTATGTGTGTGTTTGTGTAGGTTAATGTTTTTTTTTTTTTTTTACTTTTATTTTAGTGGTTTTATGTTTTTTTTTTACATATGGACAAAAAAAACAGAATAAGTAAACACATACAATACATACACAACACCCAACCCCCTCTCCCCTCTCCCTCCTCCCCCTCCCCCTCCCCCCTCCCTCACATAAACAGACAAGGAATACAGAAAAAAAGTGAAATAAAAAACTAAGACAAAATGATTAAGAAAATAAGCTAGTGTAGGTTAATGTGTATGCCTGTCTGTGTGTGCTTGTATGTTGTTATGGGTTTTGTTTAACTCTGATGTGTCAATATATATTATATATAATCAAACTGCTTCATGCCTTTAATATATATTCCCTATGGCAACACTGTGTTTACATTATTTACATAATAACTTTGTGATATAAGAGTGAACGTGTGAAGGCGTGTCTCTTAAGTGGGTAACACTTTCTAATAAGGTACACAAAAAAAGAGTAGTTACCCTTTTGAAAAGAGTAGTTACCCTTTTGAAAAGAGTAGTTACCCTTTTGAAAAGAGTAGTTACCCTTTTCAAAAAGAGTAGTTACCCTTTTGAAAAGAGTAGTTACCCTTTTGAAAAGGGTAGTTACCCTTTTGAAAAGGGTAGTTACCCTTTTCAAAAGAGTAGTTACCCTTTTCAAAAAGGTTAGTTACCCTTTTCAAAAAGAGTAGTTACCCTTTTGAAAAGGGTAGTTACCCTTTTCAAAAGAGTAGTTACCCTTTTCAAAAAGGTTAGTTACCCTTTTCAAAAAGAGTAGTTACCCTTTTTGAAAAGAGTAGTTACCCTTTTCAAAAGAGTAGTTACCCTTTTGAAAAGAGTAGTTACCCTTTTGAAAAGAGTAGTTACCCTTTTCAAAAAGAGTAGTTACCCTTTTGAAAAGAGTAGTTACCCTTTTCAAAAAGAGTAGTTACCCTTTTTGAAAAGAGTAGTTACCCTTTTGAAAAGAGTAGTTACCCTTTTGAAAAGAGTAGTTACCCTTTTGAAAAGAGTAGTTACCCTTTTCAAAAAGAGTAGTTACCCTTTTCAAAAAGGGTAACTACTCTTTTTGAAAAGGGTAACTAACCTTTTTCAAAAGGGTAACTAACCTTTTCAAAAGGGTAACTAACCTTTTCAAAAGGGTAACTAACCTTTTCAAAAGGGTAACTACTCTTTTCAAAAGGGTAACTACTCTTTTCAAAAAGGGTAACTACTCTTTTCAAAAGGGTAACTACTCTTTTCAAAAAGGGTAACTACTCTTTTCAAAAGGGTAACTACTCTTTTTGAAAAGGGTAACTACTCTTTTCAAAAGGGTAACTACTCTTTTCAAAAGGGTAACTACTCTTTTGAAAAGGGTAACTACTCTTTTCAAAAGGGTAACTACTCTTTTTGAAAAGGGTAACTAACCTTTTTGAAAAGGGTAACTACTCTTTTCAAAAGGGTAACTACTCTTTTCAAAAGGGTAACTACTCTTTTCAAAAGGGTAACTACCCTTTTCAAAAGGGTAACTACTCTTTTTGAAAAGGGTAACTACTCTTTTCAAAAGGGTAACTACTCTTTTCAAAAGGGTAACTACTCTTTTGAAAAGGGTAACTACTCTTTTCAAAAGGGTAACTACTCTTTTTTTGTGTACCTTATTAGAAAGTGTTACCCTTAAGTGAAAGTGACAATGTTCATTCAAATGTATGTAGATATACAATGACAAAGCTACAGGGCAAATGAATGCACCAACATA
>CM047512.1:28535930-28538430 GCA_026122265.1 Ammodytes dubius | reverse complement strand
ATTTTGTGTGTGTGTGTGTGTGTGTGTGAGTGTGTGTGTGTGTGTGTGTGTGTGTGTGTGTGTGTGTGTGTGTGTGTGTGTGTGTGTGTGTGCGTGTGTGTGTGTGTGTTGAGGTTAGTGAGCTGACCTCATTTCACTAGAGTACACAGGCTGATCGGTGTCAACGATTGTCACCCCCGCAGACAACCACACAACGCCACACCCACACCACCACCACCCACACAACACACACACACACACACACACACACAGCCACACACACACACACACACACGCAACACAACACACAACACACACACAGCACACACCACACACACACACACACACACACACACACACACACCACACACACACACACACACACACACACACACACACACACACACACACACACACACACACACACACAAAACACACAACACTACACACACAGACACACACACACCACACACACACAGCACAGACACAGACCACACCACACACACCACACACACACACACACAACACACACACACACACACAACACAACACACACACACACACACACACACACACACACACACACACACACACACACACACACACACACACACACACAACACAACACACACACACACCACACAACACACACACACCACACACCACACCACACACACACACACACACACACACACAACACACACAACACACACACAACACACACACACACACAGGCACGGACACACACACACACACACACACATACACACAGGTAAACATTACACACGGCATTGCACTGTACTCTCTCTGCCTATACTGTCTTGTCACTTTCTTAGGGTTGCTATGATACAGCAATTTAGTCATTCATTGCCTAAAGATCAAACCATATCGATGTAATACTGAAACATTTATGCATATTGCCATCTTTTCTTTTGATGGTCTCCCTCTGCAGTACTAATAATAATAGCAATCATATTATATTACATTTCCCCCCTTGTCTGTACCAAGCCCCAACCTCAGCGATTTTTACCAGCATCAACATCTCTTGAGTGACAGCTCTCCGCCCGTTGTCCCTCACTTTGCCTCGGAAGTATACGTCAGCTCGATGGGCATATCTCCCTCCCCCCGACGTGAGGCGGAGTAAAAATCTCACAAGATGGCGACGCGCATAAACCAGGATTATTGGATGCCGTGTGAATAACTGAGGTCAGCACGGATACTACATCCATATTATTTACTATCTATGGTCTGTACAAAATAAAATCATTAAAAAAATTATACATTCAACTTATATTGCGCTTTTTAAAGACACTCAAAGTTGCTTGGAGAGGAGGATTTTTTCGTTTTTTTCTGCTTTTTTCAACTCATCCAAAACGCCTCTTGAAACACCAAAGGCTAGCTGCTAGTTGCTCGTTGCTAGCTGCTAGCTGCTAGTTGCATTGCTTCCCCGTAGCCCCTGACGACAGCTGTCCTCTTTGCCTGTGTGCAGTGTGAGGCTGAAGCTGCAGGGATCCAGCAGCATGACACAGCCCTGGAGCTCAGAGGGCTGTGAGAGCGCAGCAGTGCCCGTCAAACTCACACCCATCTGGGGCTCTTTCAAGAGGAGACGCTGCCCTTTAATGTGGAGGAAGAAATGGGCCTCTAACTGTGCAGGGCTGGACACATGTAATAGCACGAAATCTTACAACGAACCGAAATGTAAACAAAATGCTTAGACCAAAACGTAGTCAATTTTTGGCCATACTGTAACTGTAACAACTAACAACATTTTGGGTCATTTATTACATTATTTTCTCAGCCGAGCTAAGGGTGTAAGGACAGGGTGTCATATTGTATCATATATCATATTGTATGAAATGTAAAGCCCACTGAGACGAATGTATTTGTGATTTTGGGGCTATACAAATAAAACTGATTTGATTTATGTAGCGGACAACATATTTTTCTCCTAATAGTGAGAAAAACATTAGTTGAATACATTTATTATATATAACTATTACACTATTTTGAGCTCCATCCTGTAATAAAGGACCCAACATGTTCACAGGCGTAGATTTGGGTGGTGGGGGTCCTCCTAAATATTTAGAAGAGGTAAATCTGTCCCTGTCATAAGGTCCCTGTCAAATGAAAAAAAAATATATATATACGAAAGTCAACCACCCTCTCCCCAAAAAGAGGTGAACAATAACAGTTCAGGGGATGGAAACATTTATAAGTTTATACTTCTTCCTACTCCTTTTCAGGCATATCAATTCAATATGTTATTTGTTTATTTTTTGTTTATTTTGTTTATTTTTATTTGTGAAATCATTTGAACATATTTTTTTATTGTATTTTCATGCTTTTAATTTTTCTTTTTTTGATATGTCTGAAATAAAATGTAATCAATCAATCAAAACAATTTATATATTTCACAAATACATTTAAGAAATTGCTCATCTCTCTAGTTTTCATCTCAGTGTGAAATGTCTGTATAGAAAAAAAGATACACAACACACCGTTACAAATCATTCAGAATCCT
>CM047512.1:28520930-28533430 GCA_026122265.1 Ammodytes dubius | reverse complement strand
TATGTATGTAACCAAAAAATAAAAACCATAGATATGTGAGTTAAAGGTTGACTAGGCAACGCGGAGGTGTGCGTGCGGCTTTTAGTCAGCGTCCCCCCCCCCCCCATTTCCACCACTGCTCGCTGCATGCTCCCAAAGATTTCAGTCGGTGGAGAAACCAGATTTTCATACCTGATTATCTAATGTTAGAAGGTGAGTGGGACTACGTGCTTGGTTTATCATAACAAGATACATTTATGAAAATATGAAATCTCTTCCGTTTACTTTGGGTCAACGCCAACGGTCAGAGCAAATGTTTTCCAGGCAGCAGGTGAATCAGTGCCAGTATCTCTACGTGTGTTTGTGTTACCGGCATTATGAGACATTGGATGCTGGTAGAACTCGCTGTGGTTGGGGCTTGGTTAACACACACCCAGTGATCTGTATAAGAGCGGCTGCCTCAGCTCACAGGTAGCACAGGTGAACAGGTAAGCAGACTGCACAGGTGAACAGGTAAGCAGACTGCACAGGTGAACAGGTAAGCAGACTGCACAGGTGAACTCCTTCCCATCGCAGACGGACTGCAGCCACCGCCGCCATGACACCAGCCTTCATCATCCTCCTCTTCCTCACGCTCACGGTATTTATAACTTTTAACCCTTCTATTGTGTTAGAGACAAAATTGACCCGGTTTCAACTTCAGATATGAAAAAAATGCCTTGTATTTATTTTGGATTGGAAGAAGATTTTATGATATCCTCAGTAAAAGCTATAGGGGAGAGTGGCCTAAGTTGTGCCGATGGGGAAGTTGTGCCACCCCTTGTTTCTAGAAAACCATAGAATACATTGGAAATGTGACCACATATTTAAGAAGAGCCATCCATTTAACTCATCCTGTAAAGAAGGGAGAAACATGGAATAAGATATAAGCACATTTAAGCTCAAAAAAACAGTTTTTTGCCTTTCAAAGTAAAATTTCCATGATCAAGGTTTTTTGATTATTGTGTCTGAACAATTATAAACACGTTTGGCGTCCCCCTCCCGGTTTAGTGCTTTGGTATGCTACACTTTGAGTCTATATAGTTAGCACAATGTCAGACCTAAACTGCTGCATCATGCTTATTATCCAAAATAAGTAAGTAAGTAAGTAAGTAAGTAAGTAAGTAAGTAAGTAAGTAAGTAAGTAAGTAAGTAAGTAAGTAAAATGTATTTATAAAAGCACATTTATAACAGTTTGCACTGTCCAAAGTGCTGAACACTTGTCTAATGGATTTGTCTTGCATTACAGTTTATGAGATATATATCAATGGCACAATTTACCCCATGGTATTCTCTCCAACGGCACAACTTACACCACACCGGGGGCAAGTTGTGCCACAAGACAACTTTTTTTCCGAAAGCTATATTTCTTCAACAGTTTATTCCAGATCCAAAGTTTTTCTTGCCAGGGAGGCACAACACCCTGAAATATATGTACATATTTGAGTTGGAGACTTTACTGTCAAGGCCTCACTTTAAAGTCACTTTGAGTAAAAAGTGGCACAACTTAGGCCACTCTCCCCTACAAAGAAAATAAAAAAAATTAATTGGTTAAACTTTTTTTTCTCTTTTGGATTTCTCCATGTAGGTTGATTTACAACCGACCCAAGCCGGCTCCGTGACGTTTAACTGTGGCGGCACACTGTGCCCTTCTGGTCAGGACTGCCTCCTGGTGGACGGCACATCTCGCTGCATGGACCCGTGTGATCACTACACGCCGCTAGACGACGCCTGGAGAGCCACGGACTTCAGGCAACCGCCTATTCACTGCGACGTCCGCTCAGACTGGCAGGGCTGGTACCGTCTGTTCCTCGGTAACAGCAGCGTTCAGATGCCAGACAGATGCATTGACAAGTTCATGTGTGGAACTCATGCTCCATTGTGGCTGCAGACGCCCCACCCGCAGCTCTCTGCAGGCATCATACAGGCCAGTGTTTGTGGTCACTGGGACAGTGACTGCTGCCAGACCAGGTCCTACCCAATCCATGTGAAAGCCTGCCCAAGAAACTACTACGTCTACAAGTTCAAAAGCCCTCGTTGGTGCTATCAAGGATACTGTGCAGGTAAGCAACAAGTATTCCTTCTCTGCAGTCACACTGTGGTATCAAAGTTGAGCCAAATGCTAAGATCAAGATCCAGAGGCTTCAGCTGCTGAAGCACAACGTTCTAGTTCTTCAGACTGACAGTCCATATATTCCATGATCATATCTTAATTTAGAACTTTGTTATCATTAGATTCTAGACTAATTTGTTTTGTGCTCCTCATCAGATGTCAACACAATGTTACCTGTGTGTGATACCTGCAGTGTATCTGAGACCTGTGTGAGCAATGGCACCGTCTGGAGGTGTGAAGGTCAGTCTGAGTGACCATCAAACATCCACCATTCCACATGATATACCTTGATGGTTTTGACACAAAAAGATTTTGGTGTATATTTAATTTAACATTTCAAATATTTTTCTTTCCTGGTAGAAACTTCCACAAGAGATGTGACTCCTTCACCAACAGGTCAGATTGTCATGTGCTGGTTTGTGTGGTGTAACATCTGTCTACATGGTGTTGAAGCTCAAAATACTTTTATAACCACAATTCCTTGTTCCAGCTATAGATAAACATTTGGAGCTGGTGTGTGGACGGGAGCAGATGCGTCTGAAGGTCCCAAAGTGGATCCTGGAGGAACAAGGCCTAAACGCTTCCTCTGCTCACCTGATCGACCCGCACTGCCACGAGCAGGTGGACAGCCAGGAGACCACGTCCTACTTGGTGGAACGGAGGGAGGTCTGTGGAAATGTGGTGAAGGTCAGTGAGAATCAATAATTCAAGGCACTTGTCTTTAGGAAAGAAGGTCAAATTCCTTATCACATCCAGGCCGGCCCACATACATGTCTGCGCCCCTTTACTGCTATCTATGTGCGTGCATGTGCTCATTCCTACATTGACACACACGTGTAATTGGAAAGAGACTAACTCGGGGTAAAATGGTAAATTAAATGGTAAATGGACTTGACTTATATAGCACTTTTTAGCCGATTTTCTCAGCCCCAAAGCGCTTTACAATTCTTACCACATTCACCCATTCATACACACACTCATACACCGATGGCATGGGGTAAGGGGCTACATGGTGGATGGACACACACACTCTGTGTTGTTAATTGAATTAGAAAAATAATAATTTTTTTTTTTTTTTTTTTTTGTATTTATATATTTTTATTGTCACAGGCAATTTATATCCTCCAAAGGGGGAATCGTTGCATACAATCGGTAAATGTCTACATATATCTACATGCATATACACCTACACAAATACACATACATATATATGTATATACCCATACATGCATATACACACATACATACATCCACACATGTCCACATACATAGATCTTCCCAATGTATTATACAGATTCACACCGTAGTTGTTTCCGTAGAAGAAACAAAAGATATATTAAAAAAAAAAGATTATAATAAATCAAATGTCAGTGCACAGTCAAGGCTCTGCAGACTGGCATGTAAACAGTAAACCCCTTAGTACACACACCTCATGGACAGGTATTGGGTCATAAAAAGACATTCTCTGATCCCAACCGAAAAAGAAAAACATCTAGAAAACAAACTTTCTCGGAATCATCGACTCAATCCCATGTTACCCAATGCGTGCATATCATTTCCTGCAACACTTTTTTTTTTTTTTTTCCCTTTCCCCTCCACCCCCCTCCCTTTCCCCTCCTCTTTAAACAAAGAACACAATTAGCAATATACACAAAAAAATAAAAATAAAGAAATAAAAAGAAACAAAAAAAAAAAACTCCAATGAAAAGAAAATAAATAAAAGAAAAAATTACGTAAGTAATGTAAGTAATGTACACTTAAGTTATGACTAGATTTTATCCACTTGAATTTATTTATCATTATTATAATCTTTTTTATTATTATCTATTTATTTACCCATTTTTATTCTATTCGTTTATTTAATTATATATATATATATATATATATATTTTTTTTTTTTTCCTTTCTCCTTTCTTTTCTGTGGAATATACTTGGTCACTGTCTATTGTTAATGTAATCCAGGAATGGGGTCCATGTAGTTAGGAAGGAATTATATTGTCCAGTGAGTCTGAATGTGACCCTTTCACAGTTTGCCATGTCTGTCATTAATTCAATCCAGTCACCGAAGGATGAAGGGGTGACTGATTTCCAATTCCTCAGGATAATTCTACATCCTGTTAAAATGGCCAGTCGACACCATGATTTTTTTTTGCCGTGCAACTGTTGATCACTTGGTATTATTCCCAGAAGACATAGTGCTGGGCTTTTAGTTAGGGTGACATTAAGCAAAACATTTAAAAGGTATACAATATTAGTCCACAGGTTCCTTACCATAACACACTCGTACAACATATGCACCATTGTTCCAGTCTCATTTTGGCAACGCCAACATTTATCATCATTTCTTAACTTTAGTCTGGCCATTTTGCTTGGGGTCCAGTATGCTCGATGGAGGATTTTATAATTTGTGTATTGTGTTTTGATTTCTCGAGCAGTTGTGTGCCAGCTAGATATGGCTTCCTTCCACTGTTGTTGTTCTATATTTTCTCTTATATCTTTCTCCCATACTAATTTGAGACTATTTAATTTTGGTGCATTGGAATCTCTAATGTAATTGTAAAATAGTGAGGCACCACCTTTTTTTTGGCTGGCATGATGAAGCATACGTTGTATTTCAGTGTTAGGGTCAGGTCCAGAGCTCATGATTGACAGGAGACAGTGACGTAACTGGAGATATTTCCAGAAGTCAGTATTTGTCAGATTGTAATGTTGTTTCAAATGTTCAAATGTTACCATGTGGCCCTTGTCGTATAAGTCCCCCAAATGTAAAATTCCCACTTTGGCCCACTGGTACCAGCAAAATGGCTTTTTGGCTATTCTAATCCTTGAATTGAACCATATTGATGCTTCAAGAGTCAGTGATGGGTTATTTTTAACATGACAATGTACCATTTTCCAACTTTCCCTTGTAAATTCGAGCACAGGATTAAGAACAACATTAAACGTGTTTTTCTGTGTCACAAATGTTTCTATATTAAAAGGATAAAGTAGTTCTTTCTCAATTTGTACCCAGGCAGGGACTCTGTGATGGGGCAGGTTAAATTTTGATGTTTGGGCAAGTGAGAATGAACTTTGATACCAATCTAATCTAGGAAGGGATAGTCCCCCACTATTCTTAGCCGAGTATAACTTGGTACGATTAAATAGAGGCTTTTTACCTTGCCATATGAATGATTCAACACACTTATCGTATTCTTTTCGGAGATGTGCAGGAAAGGAGAGTGGCAACATATAGGTTATGTAGTTGACCTTGGGCATTATGATCATTTTTATTAAGTTAATCCTGCCTAAAAGTGATACATTTAGCTTGTTCCAATTAAGTAATAGGGACTCAATGCTTTGTATAATGGGCTGAAGGTTAACTTGCATCATTTTTTTAATGTTGGGCATAAGTTTAATACCAAGATAGGTCATACCTGAGGCTACCCATCTAAACGGCCATTTAGTGCCAAGTGATTGTGTGGCGATGTTTGATATGGGCATTACCTCTGATTTAGTCCAGTTAATTCTATAACCTGAGATCATGGAGAACCTATCGATCAGGGAGCTAAGTATGGGGACAGTTGTTTCTGGGTTGCTTGAGACCAATAAAATATCGTCCGCATATAAAAACAGTTTATGTTCCTGATGACCTGCTGTGACCCCTTTGATATTTACATTGTTCCGTATAGCAATGGCTAAAGGCTCAAGGGCAATGGCGAAGATGAGGGGGAAAGCGGGCATCCCTGCTTGGTGCCTCTATATAGGTTAAAAGGAGAGGATGTGATGCCATTACACAGCACTGACGCCATGGGGTCCATATATAATAATTTTATCCAAGCTAGGAATGTTGGTCCAAAACCAAATCTATTTAGTGTATAAAATAAGAAGCCCCATTCGACCCTGTCGAAGGCCTTCTCTGCATCTAGTGAGAAGGCCATGACAGGGACTGGGTTCTCTCTGCTCTCCCACAGTATATGTAATAACCTTCTCATGTTATCAGCGGATGAGCGGTTCCTGACAAATCCTACTTGATCATGGTGTATTATTGTTGGAAGTATGTTGTCCAATCTATTTGAAAGTATTTTGGCTAGTATCTTGGCATCAACATTTCCTAACGAAATTGGTCTATAGCTACCACAATGCATAGGGTCTTTCCCTTTTTTATGGATAATTGTGATCAAGCTTTTTCTCATACTTGGGGGGAGTAGACCCTTTGCCAGTGCACTATGAAACACGTCCAATAACCTGGGGGCAAGTATATCAGTAAACTTTTTGTAAAAATCGGATGGATAACCATCATCTCCAGGGGCTCGGCCTGATCTGAGGCCTTTTATTGCGTCTTTGACCTCTTGCAATGAAATTTGTTTTTCCAGTAGCTCAGTATTGGGTGAGGAGATATGGGGCACATCTAGTGTGGAAAAAAAATTGTCGTATTGGTCTGTAGCAACCGCTCCCTGTGATGTATACAGATCTTGATAGAAGTCCCGAAAAACTTTATTAATTTCATTCTTCTCTGTAATTAAGTCATTATGAATATTAAAAATTGATGGGATGATATTTTGTGTAGCGAGTTGTTTAACCCTATGTGCCAACATCTTTCCTGCTCTCTCTCCTTGTTCATAGTGGCGTTGTTTCGTACAAAAGAGGGCATATTCTGCTTTCTTTTGATGGATACTATTAATTTCAAATCTTGTGGTATTCATACTTTTCCAGGTAGCTATGTCTGGTTTTTTAATATATTGAAGTTTGAGATGATTCAATTGTTGCTCAAGGTTAAGTAATTTTTCCCGTTCCTTCTTTTTTTGATATGAGCAATGTTGAATAAGTTGCCCCCTTAGGACCGCCTTAAATGCCTCCCATACAATACCAGGATCAGATACAGAGCCTTCATTATATGTCCAGTATTCTTCCATTGCTGCTACAATTACAGAACATGATGTATCATTTTGCAGTAATGAGTTATTGAATCTCCATCGACTTGTTCTTTCCCCTTTGTCTAAGCTACTTATTATTAAGTCAACTGGTGCATGATCGGAAATAACTATGTTTCCAATGGAAGCATTCTGGACATAATTAACAAGGTTCTTGGACACCAATATGTAATCAATTCGGGAAAATGATTGGTGTGGATTGGAAAAGAAAGTAAAATCCTTCCCTAATGGGTGTAGCACGCGCCAGATATCTAACAAATTCAGATCGTCCATAATTGTTTCAATGGCTGTACATGTCTGTCGTGCACCCTGTCTGAACACAGATCTGTCCAATTTTGCATCTCTGACCTGATTGAAATCCCCACCAAGAATAATGCTTTGGTTCCCAATGGTTCTTATAACATTGCAGATTTCATAGAAAAAGTTGGGAGTTAAAACATTTGGAGCATAAATATTCATGATGGTGAGTCTCTCATTGTCTATTTGTGCATCAAGGGCTATCCATCTACCCTCCTGATCAGCCTGGCTATTATGGACCACTAAGTTCAGATTTTTTCTAACAAGAATACTTACACCTCTACTTCTACTGTTATACACACTGCAATATACTTGCCCAATCCAACCCCTCTTAAATTTTTCAGATTCCTCTTTACTCAGGTGCGTTTCCTGTATCATTGCAATATCAGATCCATTTTGTTTTAACCAATTGATTATTTTCTTACGTTTAATGGGATGATTACAACCTGAGACATTCCATGAAATCACCTTTAAACCTCCCATATATAGTTCATTTGTTTTAATGTGTTTGTAGGACAGTTTGTATTATATGACATTTTGATGTAGGAAGTGTCTATACTGATATTCACATATAATTTCATATGGATCACCCAGCTTAGCATAATGTCAAGTTGAATACTAGCCCCGGTAACCAAAAAAGAAAAAGAGAAAACAATACAAAAAACAAAAAGAAAAAAAAGAGGAGATATATAACCCTTCCCAACTAAATCCCCAACACCCATCCAGTTCTCCCTGCCAGGGAGGGATGGATGTAAACCCACACCCCTGTTGTGCTTCCGGTGGACTACCACTATCTTCATCCTAAACTAATTAGCTACAGAGGAGACTCCCTTTAACTGAAGAAGAGTAGCAATAAAGACAAAATGAGAGGAAATAAAAAAAAAATAAAAAAATAAAATATAAAAAAAAAACTAAAAAAAAAATATATATATATATGTATAGCTATATCTCAATATGTATATCACTGCAAACTCAAAATTATTTTAACTTAATACCGCTACTGGTAATTCATAGTTTTTTTTTTTTTTTTTCGTGTTTTTCCCCTCCTCTCTCCTCTCCAATCTCATCTCTCCTTCCCTATCCCTCTTCTCGTATTGGTATTCAAGTAATTCAAGTAATTTAGCCTATTAATGACCAACAAAATAGATATTGGGGAAAACAATAAAAAAGGTAATAACTTAACATTGCCGTTGTTTAAACATGGCATGGCAGTAATAGGCTACATTCTCTGCATCAACACTTAACATGCAGATAAAGTAATAGCGATAGAGGTATAGAGGGGAGTCAGTCAAGTGTTAATAAGCATTGTTATCCCGTTTAAGTTAATAGAAAGTAAAAAGAAAAAAAAAGAAAATAGCAATAGCTATGACGATCACAGACTCACATGTCTCGTCTTGTAGGCATACGCGTATTGTTTATGTTCATAAACCTCCAATCACCGATGTGTCGTGCGTCCCGACCTGTGAAGCAGTGGGCCGCATCAGGTAGACACTTGTTGCTCATAGAAAGCTCTGGCATCCTCCGGTGAGTGAAAAGTGTGGCTCTCTCCTTTGAACATAATCTTCAGGCGGGCTGGATATTGTAGACGAAACTCCACACCTTTTTGGTATAGGGCTCCCTTGATGGGGTTGAAGGCGGCTCTTCTTTTGGCGAGGGCAACACTCAGGTCGGGGTATATTCTCAGGTCATGGCCCTCGTATTTCATCTCATGTTGTCTAGACCATCTTAGTGCCAGCTCTTTGTCACGGTACTGATGAAAACACACAACGAACGGCCTGGCCTTACCCGCTGCAGGTTTAGGTCCGAGAGTGCGGTGCGCTCTGTCCAGCTGAGGAGGAGACGGGAAGACTCCCGGGCCCATAATGTTCTTCAGTAAATCAGAAACGAATGTAGTGGGGTCTTTTCCGTCTTCACTTCTTTCTGGAATATTTAATATACGTAGATTAGACCGCCGTGATCGATTTTCTACGTCTTCGAGTCGTTCTAGTAGGGAGGTATTTTGGTTCTGTAATGATTTAATCATCACCTCAGCGGCCACCAGCCGTTCAAAGTTCTCCCCCGCCAGAACCTCTGTTGTTGTAAGGCGGCTCTGGAAAGCGCCGACTGTTTCGTGTTAGCGCATCCACTGACGATTGGAGGGGTTTGATAAGCTTCGTCATGTCTCGTTTAATACTCTCCTGATGTTTGGATAGCTCCGACATTAGCATGCTCATGGAAAAGTTTTCACAAGCGCTGGTATCACTCCCGTCGTCGTCATCATCATCATCATGAACAGCTGCGGCTTTCGCTGCTAGTGTGCCAGCTCTGGTTGTTTTCTGTGATGTTATTGAAATCTTCGTTTGTTTTAAGTTACTCATATTGTCCTCCATGAGTGTTGTTAGTTTAACAATATCAGCGTTCTGTCAGGTTTAGAGAGTTTAACGAGTAGTAGGAGAGTTTTGGAGAGAAATATGGGGAGCTCCTCTGTCTCGTGCCTGTTTCCTCTACATCGCCAAACCGGAAGTCATCAGAAAAATAATAATTTTTAAAGAAAAATAATGGCCAAAGTATTGGGCTGCTGGGCTTCCATAGTAATAGAACGCTTATTTGAAACCTTTCGCACATTGCACAGAAGTATTAAGAGGGACAAAATGACTCATACTATTTTTAGATTTTCCAGATGACATGGGATACATTTTATTCAAGCAAGAATAATGCAATGTTTGTGTTGTTATAAATGTAAATATTTTGGTTACAATTAAAGTTTAGTCTAGTAAGGTTCTTGGCGTCCAAAGACCATTGCCCCCCACCCACCCAGGCCATAGAAAGCTTCCCCACCTTCTGTGAATTGGTATTCGAGATAGCCCTGATAAAAACATTCATCAGCCTCAAAAAATGTCAATCCAAATTGTGTACACTTATTGTCGTTTCCAGAACAACGGGACCCACGTCACCTACTCCAACATTGTGTTCGTGTACCCCTCCGGTCGAGAATCCGAGGCATCGATCTCTGTCCCGAGGAGTTTCCCGTTCTCCTGCGTCTTCCCACTCGATGACATCACCAGCCTGGACGCCGCCATCGGATTCCAGCCGCCGTGAGTTCACCACCTTCCCCGCATCACAATGATGTTCTAGTCCGATCCCTGAGCTTGGGATCATCCCAATGTTGTTCCAAAGTCCAGACTTTCCCAGGCTTATATTGCACCAAATAGGATATTCCTGAAATGGGCGATTAGGTTCAGGAATCACAGCTGGGTGGTTAGGGTTAGGGTTAGGGGACAGGGACAAGCCTGATTTCTGAGCTTCACATTAATCTGTTTCTCTCAGATCAGTCTGGACTTTCTCCAATCTCCGTGGGGAGAAGCCCGGCCCGTCTGTTAGTGAAGGCAGCCCCTGATTGGTTCATGTAGTCATCAGTCTAGCTTAGATTGGGAGCGTATCAATAGTCCCAGGGCTCAATGGGGTAATATGTCAGGGTAGTGTCTGTAATATCTGTATTTGTGTGTGTGTGTGTGTGTGTCTCACTCCTATTCTAACCCTAACCCTAACCCTAACCACCCAGCTGTGATGCCTGAACCTAATCGCCAATTTCAGGAACATCCCATTTGGTGCAATATGAACCTGGGAACATTGGGATGATGCTTTATGTCTGAGCTTCATATTTGTTTCTCTCCGGTGGATCAGTCTGGACTTTCTCCAATCTCCATCGATTAAGTAGTACACGACAGTGGCGAAGTGGGTAGGGAGTTCGCCTCTGGAGTGCAGGGTCGGAGGTTCGATCCCCCGTCTCCCCGCCACATGTCGAAGTGTCCCTGGGCAAGACACTGAACCCCGAATTGCTCCTGATAGTTAGCTTAGTTAACTTAGCACCCTAGTGCTAAGCCTACCCTGCGTGGTAGCTGCTGCTATCGGTGTATGAATGTGTGTGTGAATGGGTGAATGTGTACAAAACAATGTAAAGCGCTTTGAGTCTGTGAACAACGGAGATAAAGCGCTATATAAGTCCATTTACCATTTACCAAGTACGCCTCTAAAAGTCAATTGAAATAAATTCATTACAGTTTTTGTCTGTCGTCTCTTTGCAGGGCCAGTCGATCGGGTGGGGAGGGTGTGGTGAGTTCTGGCGATCCCACCAAAGTGTCCATGACTCTGTACACGAGGCCGGACTTCAGCGAGGCGTTCCCGGCCGGCCCCGTCCGCCTGCCGCTCGGCTCCGCTCTGCACGTCGGCGTATCCGTGAACAACACCGAATACGACGGCTTCGGGCTGCTGCTGGAAACCTGCTTCGTCACAAACTCTCCCAACGCCAGCGACCCCCGCAAACACTTCCTCATCGAGAACAGGTGACGACCAAAGTCAAATTCAGCTTTATCGTCAATTTCTTCAATATGTGCCAGACATACAGAGGAATCGAAATTGCTTTAATTATTGAATTATTTTATTACGGCCAAAGTCAAAATACTGGGGGAGAAGTGTCCCTTCTCAATACATATTATAAATACGACCCTTGGAGGTAGATAACAACAGAATATGAGTTATTCATAAACTTGCCTATTATTATTATTATTATTATTATTATTATTATTATTATTATTATTATTATTATATTATTATTATTATTATTATTATTGTTGTTGTTGTTGTTGTTGTTGTTGTTGTTGTTGTTGTTATTATTATAATATGATCTGCTGTGTGATTGTCTCCTCCCTCCAGGTGTGCCGTTGACCGTCGTCATGTGAAGGTGATAGAGAGCGGTGCTTCTCTGCGAGCTCGTTTCTCTGCTCTGCTGTTCCTGTACCACGGGACCTATGAGGACGTTTACCTGCACTGCAGCATCAGCATGTGTGACCGCAGCAGCGCCCCCTGCAGCCCCGTGAGTGATGGAAACATTTAGTCAATGATTGCATTCCTTTGTGATTCTTTTCTGTACATGTGACATCTATTGCGTGATGTCCGTCCTGGGAGAGGGATCCCTTCCTCTGTCACTCACTTCTACATTTAAAAAATCCTGTTAATGGGTTTTTTACTGGGAGTTTTTTCTCAGTCGAGCTAAGGTCAGAGGGTGTCATACTGTACAGAAGGTGAAGCCCACTGAGGCAAATTGTGATATTGGGCTGTAGAAATAAAGCGTCAGAAGTCATCAGAAATACTGTATGCTGCAAAGTTTACAGAAAAATTCA
>CM047512.1:28508430-28510930 GCA_026122265.1 Ammodytes dubius | reverse complement strand
ATCCCCGCCCTGCCACCTGTGTCATAGTTGTTGTGTCCTTGGGCAAGACACTTCACCCACCTTGCCTCGTGTGAATGTCGATAGTTAGCCTGCTATCGGTGTATGAATGTGTGTGTGAATGGTAACGTGGGAATGGGAACAGGTCTCCCTTGCAAAAGAGTCTTAGGTCTCAATGCTACATGTTGTTGTGTTGTCGATGTCTTATTTTCCAGTTTGCTGCTCTGTCCTTTCTCTGTTTGGCTGGGACTCATGTGAACACAGGGCTCAAAGCTGGAGATAATTCATGAATCAATATTAACACTGATACACACACACACACACACACACACACACACACACACACACACACACACACACACACACACACACACACACACACACACACACACACACACACACACACACACACACTCACACACAGAGTCAGTCAAGACATTCTAAGAAGCTTTTGTTTACTGTTTACTAAACTTAATCTGTTCATCAGATAATCGTGCTGCTTCTCCGGTTTAATGAACTAACACAAACAAGAGACTTTAGCTGAATTAAAGGTGCAGTGTGTAGTATTTATTGGCATTTGTATAAGGACAAACCTTGGTAGAAGTGGAATATAACATTCTCAAGTATGTTTTAATTAATGTGTATACTGTATATATTACTTTTTGTTACCTTTTATATTGGGGAGCTGAGGCCGCCATTTTGCACCGCCATGTTTCTACAGTAGCAAGGAACGGACAAACTTAACGGCCTTACAGGTTTTTATATATAGTGGGCGTCCTGGGGAAATGCACCTGTTGGAAGACCAAGAAGAAGAAGAAGTACTATAGAATAAATAACTAAATACATCTTCACCTCATCACTTGATATTGTGGAAAGACTTGAGGCAGTGGTGGATGATGCCATCTTTAGTAACTATAGCTTCTTGTCCTTGAAGGCCACCGTAGCTTCTGTAAATTCCCCCAAAAGGAGGGGGGGTTAGCAAGGGAGCGTTGGAATCTAGAATCTCACCACTAGATGATGCTAAATACTCCAATAAGGGAGCATTGCCATCTCTCCTACCTCTCTTTTCATCATGTATTCTCTCCATACTTGCTTTCTGTTTGTTTTTCTATCGCTCCCCCTCTCTCCTCTCTGCTATAATCCAGCCATCTTGGGAAAAACTGGGACAATAAAGCTGTCACAAGTCAATCTCGCCCGATATAAACCCCAGCACTTCCTGGTTTTCAGCCAATAGGGGGACGGCGCTGAGATCCCCGGTCCGTTTCATTGGCCGAGATCCAGGAAGTGTTTTGGATGGAGTTTTGTATATGGGATCCGGCTCTGAGGAAATGGGCTTACAGTGCTCGATGTGCCGTGCCAGGAAAACAAAAACACACACACACACACACACACACACACACACACACACACACACACACACACACACACACACACACACACACACACACACACACACAAACACTGGATGTATGAACACATAAGCCGGATGTGAAAACCACATTGATTATAATATAACACAGCAGAAAATAAACTCAAGACAATATGCAGAAAGTAAAAGCGTCAATAATAACATTGTTCAACTGTGTCATGGTTTTGCTGTTTCTTTATGATCCTACACTTCAACTTCGTGTGTGTGTGTGTGTTTTTGAGTGTGTGTGTGCCTGCCTGCCTGCCTGCGTGTGTGTGTGTGCCTGCCTGCCTGTGTGTGTGTGTGTGTGTGTGTGTGTGTGTATATGCAAAGTCTATTGTATTTGAATATGTGTAATGTATGTGTCTGCATACTAGTCAGACAGTAGTGCTTATTTTTCAACGCGCACACACAGTACAGACAGGTAGCAGATCATGAGGAGATATTCACTGATTTTGACCAAAAGTGATTTTGACAACAAGCGTTCTCCAGAATCACTGACTCCACCTTTTGAAAGCAAGAACACTTCCCAGGCTATCTCTATAGCTCAAGGCTAAAAGAAGCTACATCAGGCGCTATATTAGCATAAAAAAAACACCAGATTCTTCAAGTGAGCTGTCAGAAATGGAGTTGCATTGATAGGTAATTAATCAGGGCTTTGACAAGGTAGAAGAATGCATAGAGTAAAAAAAGACAATCTCTCTTTCTCTCTCTGTCTCTCTCTCTCTCTGTCTCTCTGTCTCTCTTTCTCTCTGTCCCTGTCTCTCTCTCTCTCTGTCTCTCTCTCTCTCTCTCTCTCTCTCTCTCTCTCTTCTGCTGCAAAAGAATCAACCATTTTCTTTTAAGTAGCTTGGTGAAAACACACACACACACACACCTCTCACCCCCCCCCCCCCCCCCCCCACACACACACACCCTTTTCTCTCTAAGCTGTCTGCTGTGACTCTTTAATAGTTGAATGTGCCTCAATAGAAAAGATTGAGTCCCATTGTTCGGGATGTTTCATTTCATACACTTTTTAAAGGGCCCAGAAAAGGTTAACTGATAACGCTGTTGACACAAGAGGGGGAAATCAACCACGGACACACACACACA
>CM047512.1:28493430-28498430 GCA_026122265.1 Ammodytes dubius | reverse complement strand
ATTATCTTTCTTCCATGACTGAGCAGTAAAGGCTTTACTTATAATGCGGAAGGGTTTCGTTTCTAATCCCGTTTGTGTGTGTGTTAGTGTGTGTGTGTGTGTGTGTGTGTGTGTTAGTGCAGTGTGTTAGTGTGTGTGTGTTAGTGTGTGTGTGTGGGGTGTTTGTGTTTGTGTGTGTGTGTGTGTGCGTGTGTGTGTAATCTCTGCAGTTTACTTGCCACGTAAAAAGATAGATGACTTGTAATTAAAAGACACATTACACAGTGTGAGTCAGTGTGTGCAGAACAAAACAAAAAGTACAAGCAATAACATTGTTTTGTTTTTTTCGAATGCTAAGCCCCTCTTAGTATAATGGCAATGGTACAATACATATTCATGAGTATTTATTTATGCAACAATCAATGTAATGACGTATAGAATTTTTTTTAAATAGAAATCTCAGTTAATCTGCTTAGTCAGAACTGTCTACGTTTGGTTTGATAAAATTTGATAGACAGAGGTGTATACAAACAATTTAAAAAAAAAATGTTCAAGCTCCATCCAAATTCAAATTAAACCTACCTACGATTAACTTTTTTTTTTTTTTGTAATTCACATATTTATTGAATTTTCACAGATGGTACTTGCGTGGTTACTATGTCAAAAGGGTAAAACTTTTTTTTTTAAATATTATTTTTTGGCATTTTTTAAAACTTTATTAGACAGTTTGGAGAGACAGAGTTGAAATGGGGCAGAGAGGGGAATGACATGATGCTCTAACCACGTCCCCACAAGCCCCCCCCACCCCCATAAGAGGAACTTATAAATCTGTATGGACAAAAAAAAGACTATCACTATTGGAGTAGCGTCACGTACAAAGGTCCCAAAGTTTGATATCCTTGAGAGGAGGATAAAAATGTCGCCATCAGCAGTGTGTAGGAAACAGCCTGGCAGCGACACACACACACACACACACACACACACACACACACACACACACACACACACACACAGCCTGGCAGCGACAGTTGCTCTAGGAGGTCAGGTTTGGTGACAGCTTCTCTGCAAAGCCCTCAGGAAGTGTCTGGGAAATAATGCTGGATGATTATAAATGATTAGGATGAATATATAAGAGATATTTCTAGAGGAGTTTGTGGTATTATCCATAAATGCACTTAAACCTCCTATCAGGAACTTTTAAATGTTTCTGAAACAGTCAAAGGAAAGTGGACTCTGGTGTTGTTAAAACACTACCGATTATGTCCAAAGGGGGCGCTAGAATCAACTAAAACTGGAAGTTCCTTGTATCTACTTTAATATTAACATTAGATCAAACGAGGGGGCGCCCTTAGCTCAGTTGGTAGGGCGTCCCCCCCCATGGGCCTCGGCCAGCAGCGGACCCGGGTTCGATTCCAGCCCGCGGTCGTTCTCTGCATGTCACTCACCTCTCTGCCCCATTTCAACTCTGTCTCTACACTATCAATAAAGCATAAAAAAACATTAGATCAAGTGGTGAGTGGCGAACATGCCTAGTGAATCAGATAGAAGTTGGACCATATCACCACAAAAGAACCACTAGAATTAATTTGTTCTGAGATGTACTCTTAATTTTTTTTTACCGTGAACCATTTGGCGGGATCCGTAAAATGCTAACAATAGACACATTGGAGAGCTGGCTACAAGAACAGATTGAATACCAAAATTTGAGCAATAATTCTGCATAGTGCATTGAATAGAAGTTGGATTGTCCCATTAAAAATGCACAATTAGAGTATATTTGTATGAGATGACCTCTACCTAGTGTTTTTTTTTTTTAAGATGTTTTTTTGGCATTGTTATGCTTTATTGATAGTGTAGAGACAGAGTTGAAATGGGGCAGAGAGGGGAGTGACATGCAGAGAACGACCGCGGGCTGGAATCGAACCCGGGTCCGCTGCTGGCCGAGGCCCATGAGGGGGGACGCCCTACCAACTGAGCTAAGGGCGCCCCCTCTAGCGGTTGTTTTTGATCTGATTGCTATGTTCACACCTGCCTAAACAAACTGCCCCGATGAGGTGTGTCGACAGAGATATTAAAAAAATAAAAAATTACATACAGAAAAGACATTATTTCAATGTGTTTACCATCCCCCTCACACCCCTAGTGCAAAGCTAGACATGAACACTTCCATAAAGATCTCCTTAAATTCTGGTAAATCAATAAAGACACAGCAATGCTTGGAGCTAAAATGCTGAAACTGAAGTGTTTTCTCATATTTGCCATAATCAGGTCCACAGTTTAATTTACCGGCGGTTTTCAGTCAAGGCAAGGGAGAGTTAAACGGTTTGCAGTGTGCAGAGGGGGAAATGTTACGCACTGCCTCAGGTGAAAGGGACACACACACACACACGCACGCACATGCACACGCACACACGCATACAAACACACACACACACACACACACACACACACACACACACAGGTGCACAGGTGCAGCGTTCTGAAAACAACTTGAAGTCGGTTATTTTAATTTGCCTCGCTCATCAACACAGTCATTCTGCAGCAGAGGCTCTGACACACACACACACACACACACACACACACACACACACGTCACACAGGCAATTAAGGCAATTTAAAATCTATTAAACCTTTTGAGGTTGATTGGAACAATTTTCCGTCAAAAGAATTGGACCTCTATGCGTCATAGCAGGTTTATGAGTCAGAGGGGAAGGTGTGTGCGTGTGTGTGTGTGGGAGGAGGGTGTACGGTTGTCTTGTTTTCATCTTAAAACCACTTCCATATTGGCCCTGAAATAAAAAATCTAAGAGAAAAAAACATCTAAAAATAATTGACTGTCTCTTATTTCAGTAGGATTAACACATTTTTTTTTAAACATAGAATTGTCATTCCTTTTAAGCTTGAATGTTGCAACAACAAAAGCGCAGTGTAAGGCAACGTTTTCTAACATCATATGCAAAAATATTTTTACATTCTGGCTTACAAGGCAACAGCGTTTTGAGGGGATACAAAAACCTTTCAATTAGGGTTCCACAGTGACATTTTTTTGAATGAGTAACTCCAGTGTTCAAAGATTCATTTTCACTGGAGCGCCATTTTAATTGTGCCTTTTTTAAATATCCAGCGAACCGTGGTAACCCATTTTAGTATTCACACCGTATAGCGTGGTTAACGTTTGGCAGCTAGCAAGGTTAAACCTGCACCAGGGCTAAAGTGATGAAATGACAAGCAAGACAATCTAGGTTCTGATGAATGTGAAATTGGTCTTCAGTCCCCGTTGACTTATCCTAACACTGGTAGGGAATCCTAACAAGCGATTTCACTACCGATGTGTCAAAAAAAAGGGCTGTCATGAAGGTATTGAGAGTTTTTGAGAGTCTACACACAGACAGACAGGCAGAGAGAGAGAGAGAGAGAGAGAGAGAGAGAGAGAGAGAGAGAGACAGACAGACAGACAGACAGAGAGAGACAGAGAGACAGAGAGACAGAGAGAGAGAGAGAGAGAGAGAGACAGACAGACACGCGTACACACACACAAACATGCACAGACAGACAGCCAGGCAGGCAGGCAGGCACTCACGCACGGACGGACAAACACACACAAACACACACACACACACACACACACCTAGGTCTGTGATCAATGTGCTACATGTCTCAAAATACCCCAAACCTGAACTCATATTAAGACAAAGGTCGTAGGAAAGCGTCTGGTTGAAAAGACGAATCAATTTAAGGAAAGACAGGAGATGAGACCACAAAGGAGTTCTTCAAAGGAAAGAGATGGATTAGATGGATAGACACTGGTAGGGCGTCCCCCCCATGGGTAGAGATTTTTGGCTTTTTAGCTTCCATAACATGTCTTCTTTCATACTAGTATAAAATAAAAGGTCCAACATGTACATCTAGGTGTTTATTTGACGGAAATATTTTTCGTCTGTTTATTTCTCCTATACAACCATCTTTAACTGACATTATCTAACTTTGTTTTTTTTTCTCAATAATCTGAACAAAAAATCTTAACTTCTAAAGCACTTACATCAACTAAATGTAAACACTTAGTTAAATATAGCCTAAGATATCTTTAAGGTAACAATTTTACCCCTTTTTACCTGCAATTATTGTAAATGGTATGCGGAGAGAAAGAAGTAATTGCATAAGTGGCGACCAATGCAAGTAGAAGTAAAGTATGACGGTGAAAGAGCAAAAGATTGTACTGCTAAGTGAACAAAACATTATAGAAACATGTTGGATTATAGAGTGTAGCGTCAGCAGTGGATTTGAGGTTTGAACGGAGAGATAGATGGAGGAAGGGAGGGAGAGAGAGAGGGAGGGAGGGAGGGATGTATGGAGGGAGAGAGGGAGGGAGGGAGGGAGGGATAGACGGATGGATGTATGGAGGGAGAGATACAGCCTGGAAAAAAAATGAAGAGACCGGTCTGGATTTTTCTTCAATCTTCATCTCTACATTACTCATTGGAAATGCTCTTAATGACAAAACATGTATTGGAATTTGGTAGAAATGTTGTCAGTAGTTTATATTATAAAACCAAAATGTTACTTAATTTTACTCAAACATCTGTCCCTAAATTGTACAATGAGAGACACTGAACATTTGGAGTGGTCTCCTAATTTTTTCCAGAGCTGTAGATGGAGGGATGGATGGATGGATAGATAGATGGATAGATAAATAGACAGATAGACGGATAGATGGATAGATGGATAGATAGATAGATAGATAGATAGATGGATAGATAGAGGGATAGATAGAGGGATGGTTGGCAGAGAAAAGGTATTTTAGGAAGGAGTGAAACCCTTCAGAGTTGTTAGGGAGCTGCTGAGAGGTCCCTGCTTAGCAACGGAGCAGGAACAAGTGGGAGACTGATGTTGTACTTCAAAGTATATCTTCCTCTGAGGGGTTTTTATCTGTCTGCCTGTGTGCCTGTGTGTCTGTGTGTCTGTCTGTCTGTCTGTCTGTCTGTCTGTCTGTCTGTGTGTCTGTGTGTGTGTCTGTGTGTCTG
>CM047512.1:28483430-28485930 GCA_026122265.1 Ammodytes dubius | reverse complement strand
CCTGAAGATGCTGACAGCGTATTAAAACTCCAGTTGATGGGTAAGTGGATTTCTGTACTTGAGTATTCAGTAGAACAAGGTTCACACACACACACACACACACACACACACACACACACACACACACACACACACACACACACACACACACACACACACACACACACACACACACACACACACACACACACACACACACACACACACACACACACACACACACACACACACACACACACACACACACACACACACACTGCAAAAAGTGAAAGGCCAGAGAAAAGTTATTTTACTTTTACATCTAGAGCTATGGAGTGTATATGATTTAAAGGTGCAGTCAGTGATTCTGGAGAACACTTGTTTTAATACACAGCCTAGGTATTGTTTAAGGGTTTGTTAACAAAGGGAGCCAACCGTAGTTAGCAACATGCCTGTTTACAGAGCCTAGGCTGTGTATTTACGCTGGATTTTGTGATTATGATCAGATTAGCTTCAAGTCTTTTCTTAGGGAATATAATTCAATGCAGAAAGTATATACTTTTAAGTTTGAATGTGCACCTCTAGGAAAAAATTAAGAGACCAGTCTGGATTTATCTTCAATCTTCATCTCTACATAACTTAATAGAAATGCTCTTAAAGACAATATTTGTTGGGGGGAATTTGGTAGAAATGTTGTCAGTAGTTTATAGAATAAAACCAAAATGTTCATTCTACTCAAACATATGCCTGTAAAATGTAAAACGAGAGACACTGAACATTTGGATTGGTCTCTTCATTTGTTCCAGAGCTGAATATATTGATGTCCAAAAAGTAATATTTTCATCTGACAAACAAGGCAGGCAAGGAAAGGCAAGGCAAGTTTATTTCTATAGCACAATTCAGACACAAGGCCACTCAAGGGCTTTACAGGGGCATAAAATACATCAAAATTAAGAATAAACATAAGAAAAGCAAATGTAAAATATGGTAAAACATTTAAAATCGAATTAATAAAAATAAAACATTTACAGGTAACAGTGTAAAGTGAATGCATATTTTCATCAGACTTACAAGGCTTGGTAAATGTAAACTGAATGCTGCTGTTGCATGTTAAAAACTTAATGGAAATGCTTTAAATGACAATATTTTTTGGGGAATTTGGTAGAAATGTTGTCAGTAGTTTATAGAATGAAACCAAAATGTTCATTCTACTCAAACATATGTCTATAAATAGTAAAGCGAGAGACACTGAACATTTGGAGTGGTCTAAAAAAGTCCAAAAATGTCCAAAAAGTCATATTTTCATCTGACTAACCAGGCCTCGTAAATGTAAAATGAATGCTGCTGCTGTAAGTTAAAAACAGTCCCTGAGTGTGCTCACCTTTTTCAGTGTGTGCTTTTAGCTGTTAGCTGTAAGTGGTGCAGGGAGAAACTATCTCTGAATCATCAACTTTGCTACATGAGAGGGAGAGGGGGAGCTAATGCAGACATGAGCAGAAATACATCTAAATATGGAATAAAATATGCAGCAGCAGCGGTGGGATTTTTTTTTTTTTTTCTACACTTAAAAAGAGTCTAGAACTGAAAGATCTCACGTTGCAAGATGAGGCAATAAAGTGTGTATCATCATGTTTACTCTTTTTCAAGGGAGACCTGTTTTCCTTTCCCACGATACCATTCACACACACATTCATACACCGATAGCAGGCTAACTATCGACATTCACACGAAGCAAGGTGGGTGAAGTGTCTTGCCCAAGAACACAACAACTATGACACAGGTGGCAGGACGGGGATCGAACCTCCAACCCTTTGATCATCGGCCGACCCGCTCTACCAACTGAGCCACAGACCCCCCAAACTATTTTGTTTTCACTATTTTTACATTTTGTGTTGCAAGATGAGGAGATAACTGTACACTTCTTCTCAGCAGGGCCCACTAGTTTTACCTCACTCAGCCTTCCGTTGAACCAAAAACACACAGGTTGTGTTCGAAAAAGCCCTACTAACGTCCTACTCATACTAATTTTGACATCAATTTGAGTATGTTGTATACTGTTGTATGTTGTTGTATGTTGTATGTGCGAGTTTGTATAGGCGAGAAATGCCCGGATGAGTACTAACTTTCGGGAAGATTTTGTGTATGGATCGATAGGTTACTTTTCCTACTCAACCGCCCCACAATGCATTGCATCTTTTCAAACGACACAGAAGTTTTTTTTTTAATTCTTAATTGCTCATATCTCATTCTGATGGTATGAGTACAATAACAATGTCTCATACCAGCTTGATACTTTGTTAAGTTCACCATTAATTTGACAATATTCTCTGTGCCTATTGTGTTACTAAACCAATATTGTAGCGGCTAACAGTAGCATTTATCACAACATCACAATAAAAAAACAAATAAACAATTACATTTAAAGGTGCTATGAGGAACTTTTAGATATTTCTGAAACAGTCTAATTTTCCTCTGATGATCATAAGTTACATGTAACAGCAAACAAGACCATCAGTGTAAA
>CM047512.1:28465930-28475930 GCA_026122265.1 Ammodytes dubius | reverse complement strand
AAGGCACTGAAGGGAAAGCGGCCAATCACAGGCCTTTATTTTTAAAATGGACCCGCCCACTTTTGGCTATAGCTGTACATTTTATTTTTTATGCCCACACACACACACACACAGACTGGCAAAGTGCACTCAAAGAGTAACTATCACTCCATTAGTCTTTGCACACACCACACACACACACACACACACACACACACACACACACACACACACACACACACACACACACACACACACACACACACACACACACACACACACACACACACACACACACACACACACTTGGCGGGCCCCTCTAAGATCTATTTAACACATACTAAGTGGTCCAGACTTGGCAGGGTTTTAAAGAAAGAGAGCGCTTGGAGCCAAAATGGCCCCTGGATACACATAACATCTGGGTTACAGCTAACTGATTAGCCACACTAACAGCGCTAATGACTGTGGACATTAGACAGGGATATGGGTGTGACGGACTGTATTAAAGACACCAGTGTGTGTGTGTAGGTGTGTGTGTGTGTGTGTGTGTAGGTGTGTGTGTGTGTGTGTGTGTGTGTGTGTGTGTGTGTGTGAGTGTGTGTGTGTGTGTGTGTTTGTATGAGAAGCTAATTTTAACATCACTACCTCATTTCCAAGGCTACTGTGACCAATGCTACTGTTATCATGGTTGCATGGTACATTTGGTAACCTTGGCTACCTTTCAAATGTTCCTATCAAATAAAATGAATTCAAATCAGCAAGACAAAAGACAAACCATTATATTACATTATTGTGTTACCGTGGATACAAATGTACGGAAGAGGATTAGGGCCGCACATGAAAAAAAAAAAAGGTTAAAAAAAAAAAAAAAAGTTCTGACTTTATTTTCAGAATTCTGACTTTTTCATGAAATTCTGACTTTTTTTTTTGTTCATGAAATTCTGACTTTTTTTTTGTTCATGAAATTCTAATTTTTTTTTTGTTCACGAAATTCTGACTTTTTTTCATGGAATTCTGACTTTTTTTTTGTTCATGGAATTCTGACTTTTTTTTTGTTCATGGAATTCTGACTTTTTTTTTTTGTTCATGGAATTCTGACTTTTTTTTTGTTCATGGAATTCTGACTTTTTTATTTCATGGAATTCTGACTTTTTTTTTTGTTCATGGAATTCTGACTTTTTTTTTGTTCATGGAATTCTGACTTTTTTTTTTGTTCATGGAATTCTGACTTTTTTTTTTGTTCATGGAATTCTGACTTTTTTTTGTTCATGGAATTCTGACTTTTTTTTTTGTTCATGGAATTCTGACTTTTTTTTTTGTTCATGAAAAAAAAAAGAGTCAGAATTCTGACTTTAAAGTTAGAACTACGGGTACTTGTAAGCAGGCCCGGAGTGGCTAATCGGGAGCACCGGGAGGACTCCCGGTGGGCCGGTCTGCTTTTCTGATTGCGTGGGCCGGCCGGTTTTTTTTTTTTTTTTTTTTTTTTTTTTTTTTTTTTTTTTTTTTAGCACACCATATTTTCCTCTCACGTCACATCATGGCAGCCCTTTTTTTTTTTTTTTTTTTTTTTTTTAATAGCACACCATATGTTCCTCTCACGTCATGGCAGCCTAGAGTGCAGTCGCCTGTTTGACAGGGCCCGCCGGCCCATGGACATAGGGCCAGCCTCTTTATAGGTCCACTCCATATATGGGCCGGCCCAGAGTACTGATGATGACGTAATTACGCTTTGACCGGCTTGACGGCGGCAACCGCAGGGCGGCAACACGCTCAAAAAATGGAGAACAGAAAGCGCAAAGGCGGAGCCGAAAAGGCTAGAATTAAAAAACGGAAAGCCCTAGAGACAGATGCAGCACATTGTGGTAAATTAAACTTTTTCAGACAGACCAGCTCGCAGTTGCCGAGGCCGCTTGAAGACGACGACACGGGTAAGATAAGCTAGTCGCAGCAGTTCAATAGCTAGCGGTTGTGCAAAAAAAATTAAGTTGTGCCGCCAACCAGTAGCCAGTTAACTGCTGCCAGCAGCAGGGGTGTAGTGGTGGTTGGATGCGGGTAAACGCCGTACCCCTACTTCTTATTTTCAGCATTTTATCTTTACATGATATTATACGACCACCACGTATTACGCCACTGAAAAAAAAGGAGCCACGGTATCAAAGTATCCCAACGTGCCGGCCCCCGCGATCCCCACCCACCCCCTAAAACTATATCTTTCTTCTATAACATTTTAGCATTTAACTCGTGAGTTCTCTGAGAAAAAAATAAACTCTTTCATAGACAACCAAACACCCCGTGAACATAAACTACATTAAATTAATTATTTGTCGTGTGAACACTGTAAATGAATGAATAAATAAATTCAGTGAATGAATGGGGCTCACTGCGCAGTACGCACCACTGTGCCCTCTCATCCGAAGCGGTGTGTGTGTGTGTGTGGCAGCGCCGCCTGCTTTTTGTAATACAGTAGCAAGTAGGGGTGTGAACGTTTACAAAAAATTCTAACCGTGTACACGACGGAATTTTTTTCGTGTACACGGTTAACCGTGACGTCATTGTCCTCGTGCGCCCACCGTCTTGTAGCCGCGCGGGCACACACACATACGCGTTCGCCTTACATGTGTTGGCCGTCATTATCGCCCTTCATTCATTTCCTGATAAATATAGCCTATCGCTTTCTACATGTCCACATTTATGAGGGTGAACAGGTGTTATAAAGTTCGGGCTACTTACGCGCGTAATTCACTTCAACCGGGTAACTTTAGTCTTTAGGTTATCTTTCATCACTCGTCCGTTGCTGTTACTCGAGCACGGCGCCCCCGTGTGTGTGTGTGTGTTTGCGATTATACACAGTCACACACACACGCCGAGGGACAGACAGATTGGGCCGACTAGCTTCTATCATCCCCAAGTAGTTTATTAGTGATGTAAAATCAATAAATGCGTGTCTCCAGAACATATTTAAAAACTTTGAGGAAAAAAAAGAACATTTAAAATTTTTAAGATTTTTTTTTTAAACGGTTTTCGTTTATTGATTTTCCCTAAACGGTTATGATTTAGGCCTACTAAACGGTTAAACGTGTACACGTGTACACGTGCACACCCCTAGCAAGCATACATTTATCATGTGGCGATGATTTAAAATCATGTGGCAATAACGAGCCAGACCGTAGGCAGGAAGGGATTGTCATTGAGTGAATATTATGATAATTAATATTCTTCATACTATTTTGAGTTTGATGTGATGAACAATGTCCTGAGATTATGCCAGATGAATTGTCACTACATCAATGAAACTGACTTATTCAGAAAGCTTTGTGAAAAGGTGAAATTTTTGCTGAGAATTAACTTTTAAAATGTTTTATTTAGTGTCAGAAGCAGAGCCAGGGACGAGTTGTCTTGTGGATGTCAAAAAACAAGGCTTGCTGAGGATTCCCGAAGGACCCAAAGACTTTACTGAGTGCCTGATCCTTAGCCCACCACCTAGTTTGCCCTATAGGGCACAGTCGTCTGTGACGCTTGTCGTGACTTGTCTCTTCCCACTGTCGCATGCGTTTGTATGACTGCCTTAAGAAAACAGCAATATCATTGAGCAGTGAAAAGAGGGATGCACTTTGTACAACACTGCCCGTGGTGTCTGCTAGTACAAGATTCAAAAGATGCGCATAACACCAAACATGAATCTGATTGGGCGACTGCTCGGAGAGAAGTGTGGAAAATCCCAGATACCGTCCCTGCATATTAGCTGCACCATCTGTTGAGTTGCCAACACATTTGCCAATGTCTAGATTCAGCTTCAGTAGCACTTGTTTCAGGAGCTCTACAAAACTTTTCCCTGTTGATGACTCACAGTCCACCACAGCAATCAGCCTTTCATGAATAACATCTGTCACATATCTAAGTATGACGGAACACTGGTCTTTGGAGCTGATATCTTGCGTTGTATCTATTTGGACTGAAAACATGCCAGCCTGTCTCACTTCTTCAGCTATAGTCAGTTTTATCAGTTCGCTGATGGCATCCACAACTTTACTGAATGTGTCTTTTGACAGCAGGGTAACTAAAGCACCCCTGCCTCTTGAACCAGTTTCATGCTGCTTTTTGCTGTTTTCTATGCAAGTTTGTACATGCTGTTGGAGGCTAATGTCATATTTGCTCAAGAGTAAAATCAACTCCAACACATTACCATGATTAACAGCCACATGTTCTAAGCTGTAACCTGCCTCTTCTTTATCTCCCCTGGAGCTAAGGCCACATTTGCCTATAACTTTGATGACATCCACTATGCGCTCCATCACCTGACGTTTCTTTTTAACTTGCTCCGCATGCAATGACATTTGATTGCCAGTGAACAGGCTTTTTACATCAGCCTTTTGTAAATTGAGAAAGTAAGCATCTGCATCTGTGTGTCTTACTTTTTTCATGTTCCTCTACCCTCTGGTGAATATGCTTCCAGTCCCTCATGCCTCCCTTTATGAAAGGGCCGTCACTCACCGAATTTATAATAATTTATGTTCTTATAATTGTGAATAATCCATTTAAATTGTGAAGCAGCTGTTTTGTTGATGTACGCAAATGGAAAAATAGATGATGGTGTCAATAGAAAGTGCTATACATTGCATTTTATTTATTTATTTGATGATGCCATCATTAGACCTGTATACTGTAAATAGAAGTGAAATCCTTTAGGCTAGGTTAAATGATTGATTGTGACCTGTGAACAACTTTGAACTTAAAATGCATTTCAGATATTGCAGAAAAGGTGCTATACATTGCATTTTATTTCTTAATTATTTTCTATTTTTATTTCATTTAATTTCAAGGTTTAGATATCTAACACTTATTTGCAAAAAATAATATTTTTGGAACATTGTGTTGTAAAGAATGTTAAATGTTATAATAAATCAACATTATAAAGCAACACTTATGGAAATATTTTTTTTAGAAAAAAACACTGAATAACAAGGCTATAGAGAACAGTGTGCTATGCAGACTAAGGTTTTAAATACATACTTTTTATATAGTCAGTCGTGAACTAAAGTGGGCCGGTCTGAGGCATGAAACTCCAGGGCTGAAAATGAGTCCCACTCCGGCCCTGCTTGTAAGGACCAACCTCCGTGGGAGAGACACTTTGCTTTATGCAGTAGGAGGAAACCACATGCAGAGTAGCCGTCCATGAGAGTAGCCAGTAGCCCTAGCCTACTTGTGCTAAATAATACATCAAGATTAAAATACATCAAGTATAGAATAAGCATTCGAAAAGCTAATAGAAAATATGATAAAACATTTAAAAGCGAATGAAAAGAAATAAAACATTTACAGGTTAAAAGTGAAACAGAAAGGTCTTCGTCCTAGATTTGATTTTAAAGAGCTAAGAAAGGGGGGCTCCGGTGGTGTAGTGGATAGAGCGCGTACCATATCGGCTCTGGCCTTCGTTGCAGTGGTCGCGGGTTAAAATCTGACCCGTGGACCTTTACTGCAGGTCATCCCCCCCCCCCCCCCCTCTCTCTCTCTCTCTCTCTCTCGCTCTCTCTCTCTCTCTCTCTCTCTCTCTCTCTCTGTCTCCCCATTTCAACTCTGTACTGTCTAATAAAGCTTGAACATGCATAAAAAATAATCTTTAAAAAAAAAAAAGAGCTAAGAGTTGCAGCAGACCTCAGGAACTCAGCATGACTGAATTGTACTGACAACACACTTTCACACATTTAGAGTGTAAGAGTGTAAGTGTGTGTGTGTGTGTGTGTGTGTGTGTGTTTGTGTGTGTGTGTGTGTGTGTGTGTGTGTGTGTGTGTGTGTGTGTGTGTGTGTGTGTGTGTAGTAAGCCCGCCACTAAAGCTTGTAATGCAGGAGCGTTTTAGCACATTTAACAGCTAAGTGTGATCCATGGTTTTCACAAGTTCCTCTTCTGAGTACTGTTCACTCAAGGGTCAGATATGTTGTGTTTACGTAAGCTAGGCCGCTAATATACACTGGTAGACTATGTTGAAGGTTTAGCTTGTCTTAAAATGTTTGTTAAAGGTGCTACGAGGAACTTTTGAAGTCTTAATTTTTCCTCTGATGATCATAAATTACATGTAACAGCAAACGAGACCATCAGTGCAAAGAATGCTTTTTTCATATTGTTTTTCTTAATGGCTTTGTCATGGGTACGCTCACCCAGGAACAACAGCTGGCGTAGTAAAAACACTACCGCTTTTGTCCAAAGGGGGCGCTAGAATGAACACAAACTGAAAGTTCCTTGGAGCACCTTTAAGACGGAAATTTAAATGTAACAGTAGAACTAAATATTGAATGCCAATTTTGAATTTTTTTTTTTATTACCGGTATAATTTTTTTTACATAAATGTGGAAGTATGTATGTGATGTAGAATGTCTTGTTATGTTTAATCTTTTTGTGTGGACCCCAGGGAAAATAGTTGTTACTAGGGTAATACACAATGGAGAGATATGGGGTTGGGAAGAAGGGTGGGGGGTTTATATAGTATGTTCTCAAGAAACACAGATGATTGTCCTTTGTCCTTTGGAGTACATGTTGTAACACAAACAAATAAAATAAATAAATAAATAAATGAATAAATAAACAAACAAAAATGAACAAAAATTAAATAAAATAAAAAGTGTGTTGGCGATAATACATGGCCTCCACACACTCTATTCTGTGGCAGTACAGTGAGAGTGCATAGTGGCATGGACCCTCAGCTGATTTAGCTATAACCTAATTTGTGCTCCGTCATATTGTCTTGTTAGCAGAACATGATGAAATACCCTGTTGTACGTGCCAGGCTCCATAGCTTCCTACTGGGTAACACACACTGTAGCCTCAAGGTCCGGCCATTCCAGCAGTTTGAATACGGGTTTTTGATTTGATTCAATTTTATTTCAGACATATCAAAAAAAGAAAAATTAAAAGCATGAAAATACAATAAAAAAATATGTTCAAATGATTTCACAAAAGAAATAAAAATAAACAAAAAATAAACAAATAACATATTGAATTGATATGCCTGAAAAGGAATAGGAAGAAGTATTAACTTATTTGATTAAATGTGAACTACTAGAATATATATTAAACTGTTAAAAATGAACCACAATGCCCATTATTTCAGCATGTTACCTGCCAGGATCTTAGAACCCTAAGATAACCCTAACCCTCTGAGATCCTTTGTATTATAAATGTGCAAACATATTAGAAATCGGTTCATCCTATAGCCTGAGAAAAAGGCAGAAAAAGTGTTTTAGGGTCTCACTGTCTAACCCTACAATTTCCTACTGTCTATCTCTAACCCTACATTTTCTATGGGGTGCGTTACAGGGCATGCTACATTGCTACCCATGCATTAATGCTGTTAATACCATTGAATAACTTCAATACACTTCAGTTATATTACAGTAGAACATGTAACATCTTGGCAATCCTATTTACATACAACAATGTATTTTTTCATATACAGCAGGCTGAGAAAGTGAGCTGTTCTTATTAGAGAAATCACACACACACACACACACACACACACACACACACACACACACACACACACACACACACACACACACACACACACACACACACACACACACACACAGAGAGCTATGGCTAATGCATGAGCACTTCAGGACTCAAGTTAAAATTATGTGACATAGTCAATGACTGTCTCCGGTAAGAGTGCACCTTTACCACCTCAGTTGTTAGGCCAATATGGGCAAACATGACAGACAGGGAGCAGATGGAGAGCAGATATGAGCTGATTTTGATAAAAAGTGTTCTAGTTTAAAATCTCTGAGTATGCCTTTAATTTAAATGCACATCAGATAGGCCTATAGTAGGGCAGTAACGATATGCGTATCAAAACCAAAATTGCAATAAGCAGAGCCATAATCCTGTCTTGCGGAGTGAGAAGGCAGAATTGCGTTTTTTTTTCTCGTTTTTTAACACACACACACACACACACACACACACACACACACACACACACACACCACACACACACACACACACACATCCCCCTCCACCTCCCCACATCCCCCCCCCCCCACACACACACACATACTGCATATTTTCTGCATACTCCCCTTTCAAAATAATCATATACTGATCTAGTAAACAGTATACATAGCTTGAGACGCATCCAGAGCTCGGTGCAGTGAAGTATGAGTGTGTGTGTGTCTGCATGTGTGTGTGTGTGTGGGGGTGTATGTGTGTGTGTGTGTGTGTGTGTGTGTGTGTGTGTGTGTGTGTGTGTGTGTGTGTGTGCGTGTGTATGAGTGTGTATGAGTGTGTGTGTGTTGCTGGGCCTGGGCCAAACATATGTCTCAACGTTACTCTTACACATGTTTTGGCCGCGAACGCAAAACTGGGTTAGCACGAAAAAAACACACAATGTTCTCTCCACAGGGTCTCCTAAACGCCTCAACATCACACACACACAGAGACAGATAGAGACACACACACACATGAATATAACACACACACACACACACACACACACACACACACACACAGATACACACACACACACACACACACACACACAGACAGATTCACACACACCTACACACACACACACACACACACACACACACACACACACACACACACACACACACACACACACATGCCTGCATCCATATATGCATACAAACACACACGCATATGTAAAACACACACACACAGACACACACACACACACACACACACACACACACACACCACCCCCCCCCCCACACACACACACATCCATTCACACTTCCTTAGCAAATCGGAAGTGACGCCTCTGCCTGTGCATGCCAGCAACATGCAGAGAGCTTTCTGGAAAAGAGAGAGAGTGTGAGATTGGTAGAGAGACATTATGTATATGTGAAAAGAGAGAGAGTAAGGTTGGTAGAGAGACATTGTGTATATGTGGGGAACCGTGAAGTATCCGCTAGTGCGTGCCAACATCGTGCAGTGTGCCCCTCGCCAAGAGAACGAGCCCGTGTTACAGGATGAATGGAAACGCACGCCCGGGGAAGTGTTGGTGAAAGGGATACAAAAGCAAGATTAATATATTCACTCTTGAGTGTGTGTGTGTCTGTGTGTGTGTGAGAGGGAGTGTGTGTGTGTGTACGTGTGTGTGTGTGTGTGTGAGAGGGAGTGTGTGTGTGTGTCTATCTCTCTGTGTTTGTGTGTGTGCATGTGTGTGTGTGTGTGTTTATGTGAGAGAGAGAGAGAGAGAGAGTGTTTGTGTGTGTGTGTTTATGTGTGTGTGTGTGGGTCTGTATATCGCTGTGTGTGTGTGTGTGTGGAGTGTGTGTGTGTGTGTGTTTACAATGACAAACATGCAGTAACACAGTGTGCAAAAGCCTCTTAATGTGTTATAATGTACACAGAACATGCTGACAAGGCGCCGTAAGTACGGAACAACATATTATTTGCTCTAGAGGGGCTTCGCTTCACCGTGGTCATATCACCATTATTAATCTGACACAGTCACATATAAATACATTACCTCATGGCCATGCATCCTGCCGTCTCTCTTTCACTTGCTTCCTAAACTAATGCACATGTTGACGAAACACGTGCAAGCAAAGATCTTTAGGACAGCAGGCAATAGATATGGGCTTTCTCAGGAGAGTGGCTGGCGTCTCCCTTAGAGATAGGGTGAGAAGTTCAGTCATTCGTGAGGAACTCGGGGCAGAGCCGCTACTCCTTTGCGTTGAAAGGAGCCAGTTGAGGTGGTTCGGGCATCTGGTCAGGATGCCCCCAGGGCGCCTCCCTAGGGAGGTGTTCCAGGAGCGTCCAGCTGGAAGGAGGCCTCGGGGAAGACCCAGGACTAGGTGGAGAGATTATATCTCCACGCTGGCCTGGGAACGCCTCGGGATCCCCCAGTCAGAGCTGGTTGATGTGGCCCGGGAAGGAGAAGTTTGGTGTTCCCTGCTCAAGCTGCTGCCCCGCGACCCGATTTTGGATAAGCGGTTGAAGATGTATGTATGTATGTATGTAATTTATGATCATCAGAGAAAAAATGGGACTGTTTCAGAAATATTT
>CM047512.1:28425930-28428430 GCA_026122265.1 Ammodytes dubius | reverse complement strand
TTAATGTAAATGAATGAACGGGATAAAAATCTACTGACAGCTTGTCACTATGATAATTTTCCCTTTGTAAGCACTGTGTGTGTGTGTGTGTGTGCCTCTGTGTGTGTGTGTGTGTGTGTGTGTGTGCCTGTGTGTGTGTGTGTGTGTGTGTGTGTGTCCTCCTATTGTATGTAGATGTCTGTTTTACTCACTTGAATCAGGGAATTTTTTCTCGTTCCCATCTGTGTTATGTTATGACCCACTGAACTGAATTTGGCAGCGTTTGTATTGTGTGTGTGTGTGTGTGTGTGTGTGTGTGTGTGTGTGTGTGTGTGTGTGTGTGTGATTGAGAGAGAGAGAGAGAGAGTGTGTTTTGTGTGTGTGTGTGTGTGTGTGTGAGAGAGAGAGAGCTAGTGTGTGAGTGTATGTGTGCAAGTGTGTTACTGTGTGTGTATGTGCTAGTGTGTGTGTGCGTTAGTGTGCTAGTGTGTGTGTGTGTGTGTGTGTGTTACTCTCTGTGTGTGTATGTGCTAGTGTGTGTGTGCGTTAGTGCGTGTGCGCGTTTCTGTGCGTACGTACGATTGTATTGAAGACATCTTGAAAGCTCATCTTTGTGGAGAAATCGGTTTGTCAGATAAAGGAATGTTGCAGAAGTCTTAGAAATGTCACAAATGACAATCAATCAACCGACAGCTGTCATGACAAATCCTGCCGTACACAGCTGCTGATCTACGAGAGATTTGATTGGTTTATTTTGCCTGTGAAAACGTTCATCATGACATCATATTGGATTGAGGTTGACATGTGTGAGATTATGTTTGATATTCAAATTTTTTCCGCACTATTGATGCAGTCTGTCTTTCTATAGGAGGACTAACGTGTGTGTGTGTGTGTGTGTGTGTGTCTGTGTGTGTGTCTGAATACATCCATATTTAACACTTTAGATTTTAACAACCCAGAAGCCCAAGCTAAGGGAACAGCATTTTTAACCCAACCCCTTTTCCACTAACGCAAACTAGGCAGTTGTGTGCTACAGCCAATTCTCCATTCTAAGAACTTTTTTTTTTTTTTTAACCTTTATTTATACAGGTAAATCCCATTGAGACCGGAGACTCATTTTCAAGGGAGACCTGTTTTCCTTTCCCACGTTACCATTCACACACTCATTCATACACCAATAGCAGGCTAACTATCGACATTCACACGAGGCAAGGGGGGTGAAGTGTTTTGCCCAAGGACACAACAACTATGACACAGGTGGCAGGGCGGGGATCGAACCTCCAACCCTTTGATCATCAGCCGACCCGCTCTACCACCTGAGCCACAGTCGCCCACAGTTTGCGTTTCCATAGCGTAGAGCTCCCTACTTTTTTCGAGGAATATCCGCCAAACCTGTCACCAAAATCTTTCATCCTAACTTTCTAAAACGACCATTTGAATGAGAAAGTTTCCCACTGCATTGACATTCTCTGGTTTCCCCCAAAAAGCAAGATTGCTCAGTCTGGCAAAAAGGTGCAAAACTTGAGCCAATATATATATAGTTCTCCTGGTGTCTGATTCTCTTTGTTTAGCCATTGCTCTAAACAGAACAACTAAAAAACTCCAATATAAAACCTGTCAACTTGCCGAAAGTTGCTGAACAATTGCTAAAAAGTTGCTGAAAAATGAACACTGCCAAAAAACCTACAGAGCAAAACATTAAAACTCAAACACATAAGCAAGGCAAGGCAAGTTTGGCAAGGCAAGTTTATTTATGTATATAGCACAATTCAGACACAAGGCCATTCAAAGTGCTTTACAGGGGCAAGATTAAAATACACAATACACATTAGAAAAGTGAATGAATAAAACATTTAAAAGCAAATGAATAACATTTAAATTAAATTAAAATTACAGGTTAAAATGGAAACAGAAAAGTCTTCAGATTTGATTTAAAAGAACTGAGGGTTGCAGCAGACCTCAAGTTTTCTGGGAGTTTGTTCCAGAGATTTGGTTCAAAAAAACTAAAAGCTGTGTGTGTATGTGTGAGTGTGTGTGTGTGTGTGCGTGCGTGTGTGCGCGCGCGTGTGTGTATGTGCAGGTGATATATCATTTCCCCATTTAGACCGTGTCTTATTTAGTTGCTCTTTCCCCTATACATTGCTCTCTGTCCTGACCCCATACTTTATTGTCTGTTCATTGTTTTGTGTGTTAACTGTGTGTGTGTGTGTGTGTGTGTGTTAACTGTGTGTGTGTGTGTGTGTGTCTCTGTTTCTGTGTGGTGTGTGTGTGTGTATGTGTGTGTGCATGTGTGTGTGTGTGTATCACCTTTTATTCGGACATTTTTTTCCGTTCCATTCCATTATCTGCCTCCCATTTGTCATCGCTACTGTCACGACCTCATTATTGCCAATGTGTGACTTTCGTAAAATGACCCTTATAGGTGCAAGCGTAGGTAGGTGCACATTGATTTGAGTACTCATAAACTTTGGCTAAATGTTTGTCTGCTTGAGTTTGCTTACGTGTGTGTGTCTGTTTCTGT
>CM047512.1:28418430-28420930 GCA_026122265.1 Ammodytes dubius | reverse complement strand
AAGCAAACTTGAATGTGTGTATTCAATCCTTCCTTATAAATCAAGGACAGCCTACACACACCTTCACACAAAATGTACTAACGCAGTCACATCCAGTATGTAGACGGACACCTGCAGGTGTGCAAACATAGCAAAAAACACCTCCACACTGGCATATAGGTTAAGACACACACACACACACACACACACACACACACACACACACACACACACACACACACACACACACACACACACACACGCACACACACACAGACACACACACACACGCACACACACACACACACACACAGAGTACATACAACACACACACATAAAGAGTACACAAACACACACACACACATGAAGAGTACGCCACACACACACACACACACACACACACACACACACAGAGAAGCCTACGCAGAGAGACCGCTGAGATCTTGGAGGCTCCATGCTGCTGAATGTGATGTTATTAGAAGTGGCTTAATGGTGCCATATTGTGTCCCTCCTCGGCCACACACACACACACACACACACACACACACACACACACACACACACACACACACACACACACACACACACTGCAGAGATTTGACAAAGTCCCTTTCTCTATCTCTCTCTCTCTCTCTCTCTCTCTCTCTCTCTCTCTCTCTCTCTCTCTCTCTCTCTCTCTCTCTTTATAAATTCATTTAACAAGGAAAATACTTGTTCGTTAGTTTCATTATTCTGTAATGTAAATGTGCTAAATTTAGCCCTGATGTCTTATTTAGTATGAGGTCGTAGCCCTGTGTCTTAAAGACACAAATAGAGCCACGGAAAAAAATAATTATTTATTTTTCTTAAATCTTTATCTCTACATTACTTATTGAAAATGCTCTAAATGACAATATTTTTATTGAGAATTCGGTAGAAATGTTGTCAGTAGTTCATATTACACAATTTAAATGTTCATTCTACTCAAACATATGCCTATAAATAGTAAAACGAGAGACACTGAACATTTGGAGTGGACTCTGTATAACATCTGTTTCGTCCGAATGAATAGTTAACAATATAGAATACTAACAGACCGTCTTTCTAGAATGATTGATTCAGTGAGTGACTTGCTGAAAAAGTGACCTGCTTACTTTAGAGATAATTTTGTTCAAGCTTTATTAGACAGTACAGAGTTGAAATGCGGAGACAGAGAGAGAGAGAGAGAGAGACAGAGAGAGAGAGAGGGAGGGGGGGGATGACCTGAAGTAAAGGTCCACGGGTCGGATTTGAACCCGCGACCACTGCAACGAAGGCCGGAGCCGATATGGTACGCGCTCTATCCACTAAATCGCCCCGACGTACTTTCTTCAAAGGTGGAGTCAGTGATTCTGGAGCACACTTTTATTTTGTCAGAATCAGTGAATATCTCCTCATGATCCGCTACCTGTCAGTTTGTGCACTGAAATAAATCCAGTGTTAAGACACAGACACACAGCTCTGTAAACTGGTATGTAAGCACATTGGCCACCGCATAGCAACATTCTGATTTTCATTATTTTTTGGCAATAGTCAGGGAATGATAAAAATGGAAGAAAAATAAAATAATTTGCTGCTGCTGACTGTCTGTGTGACTGGGTGTCTCATTGGTTGTTGTGTGTGTGTGTGTGTGTGTGTGTGTGTGTGTGTGTGTGTGTGTGTGTGTCTCCGTGTGTGTCTCTGTGTGTGTGTGTGTGTCTCCTTGTGAGTGTGTGTGTATGTGTGAGTCCACTCTGGTCAATGGTGAGGTAATTGTTAGCTCCACACTGTAATCCAAGCTGACTAGCAATCAAGTGATTGATGCTTTGCTGAATGCTGTGAAATAGACGTCAATTTGCCCCCTGTCTGCTGTGTGTGTGTGTCTGTGTGTGTGTGTGTGTGTATGTGTGTGAGTGTGTGTGTGTGTGTGTGTTTTGTGTGTGTGTGTTTTGTGTGTGTGTGTGTGTGTGTGTCCTATCCATGCTGCCCAATGCCTTTATCTCATGCCGACCTTACACCAAACAACATGATTTCACTCTTGGAATAATCTTGGGAGTTTTGCTATTATGGTGCGTCATCTCAGTCATTTAGTGATAAGGTTATATGTATTTTTTTTTTTTTTTTTGTCATTTTCAAGCTTTATTAGATAGTACAGAGTTGAAATGGGGAGACAGAGAGAGAGAGAGAGGGGGGGGGGAGATGACCTGCAGTAAAGGTCCACGACTTATGAGACACTGTCCCTTAGATGTGAAATGGTGTCAACCGTTACCTTTCCAGTCTTCTAGTGTATGGTGGAAAGCATTCTCCAATTTATTTCTCTCTTCTCCTTTGCTTTACCTCCATTTTCCCCCTGTCTGTCACACCCCCCCAACCCTACCCCACACCCCCACCCGACCCCACCACACCCACTCCCTCTTAGCACCCTTCACAGAGCAGCACCAGTAACCATTTTAAGGGAAAATCCATTCCTCTTTTACCCAGATTATCACATCGGTCTTCTTGGTAATTGAAGCGCGTCGCCTCG
>CM047512.1:28400930-28408430 GCA_026122265.1 Ammodytes dubius | reverse complement strand
AGCGAGTGGCTCCTGAAAACTGTCATGCAAACCGTTGTGTTCTTGGAATTTTAGTGGAGCTCAGAAAATAGCTTCACCAGCAACTATACTTTGTTTTGTGTTGACAGTGAAATCAGAAAAATATTCTCTTTACTGTGTGTGTGTGAGTGTGTGTCCCTGTGTGTGTGTGTGTGTGTGTGTGTGTGTGTGTGTGTGTGTGTTTCTTGGTCTGTGTGTGTGTGTGTGTGTTGTGTGTGTTTGCGTCCCTGTGTGTGTCCCTGTGTCTGTATCTATGCGTATGTATGCGTCTCTTTGTGTGTGTGTGTTTGAGAAGAGAGAAAAAAGGAAAGGCAAAGAGTGTAGGATTTGAGACAGCAACGTAGAGAGAGAGAGAGAGAAGGAAAGAGAGAGAGAGAGAGAGAGAGAGAGAGAGAGGGAGAGGAGAGAGAAGAGAGAGAGAGAGAGAGAGAGAGAGAGAGAGAGAGAGAGAGAGAGGAGAGAGAGAGAGAGAGAGAGAGAGAGAGAGAGAGAGAGAGAGAGAGAGAGAAGAGAGAGAGAGAGAGAGAGAGAGAGAGAGAGAGAGAGAGAGAGAGAGAGAGAGAGAGAGAGAGAGAGAGAGAGATGGGATGAGTTAGTGTCAAGAGGGTGTTTCCATTTGTGAGTGTGTAGTTAAATGATATCAGTGCTGTTGTGCTCTAAATGTAATGATTAAAACAAACAAAGAGGATAGAGGGAGAGAGAGAGAGGGGGGGGGTTTGAGAGGGAGAGAGAGACAGAGAGGGAGACAGAAACAGAAAGAGAGGGAGACTGAGAAATGGTTTGTTGGTTTTTCCCCTCTCAATAAATATTTTTTTTTCACTGAGCTAATGATAGTAATGTAATGAGATGAGGGACATTCATCTGATTGGATTATTCTCAACCGATCCATGGGCTCAGTTACTGCACCGTGGTAAAGTGTGTAGGGCGGTCGTCCACTGGGTTACAGGGTCGGTGGTTCGATCCCCCGTCTCCCCGCCACATGTCCAAGTGCCCCTGGGCAAAGAGACACTGAACCCTAAATAGCTCCCGATAGTATAGCTTGCACCCTGCGTGGTAGCTGCTGCTGCTATCGGTGTATGAATGTGTGTGTGATTGGGTGAATGTGTACAAAACAATGTAAAGCGCTTTGGGTCTGTGAAAAAACAAGGGAATAGCTCTAAATAAGTCGAGTCCATTTACCATTTACTCTATAGCTTTCAAATACTTTAAATTTGCTCTGAATATAAGGCCATCTACGAGGCAGAGCCACATGTTAAACGCAATCTGTCAACAATTACTTTTTAGTCAAAATCAGTCAATATGTCTTGGAGTATATTTTACAAATTTGCAATCAGCCAGCATACCAAGAATAAACCGATATACACACCGCAGAATGGATACTTTGTTTGGGGACTTTTTAAGGTGTGAAGCAACACGGTAAATTGACCACGTTCGTACTGCTTTTGGAAATCCATTTTTTTTTTTAGCTTCCATCTGATAAAATCGTGCCCACACAAGACTCTGGCTCGAAACTTCACCAAACAAGAGTTGGAATGAATTCAGTGCTAAATGAACAATTAAAACAACAGAAGGCTCGGAGTAATTCACTGCAATTAAAGGTGTGAGTGAGTGTCGGGGTGTGTGTGTGTGTGTGTGTGTGTGTGTGTGTGTGTGTGTGTGTGTGTGTGTGTGTGTGTGTGTGTGTGTGTATGTGTGTGTGTGTGTGCCTGGAACCAAACTATAGCTACTGCAGCCTCCAGCTTTTCAAATGCTCTGCCCAGAAATCATCCGGACTTGCAGTTATTGGCAGGTGTCCTTCTCATTGTAGAACACTTTACAGGCCAATTTAATATATTTTTTATTTTTTTAAGATCATTTTTTGGGCATTTTAAAACTGCCAGGAGAGACATAGACGAAATGGGGCAAATTGTGAAGAGACAAAAGCAGTTGTGTAGTAGCTGACGAGTTGCTTTAAAGTTATAGTGCGTAACTTTTTCATATTAAATGAATGTCGGTTACTTTTCAATCCATCGCAAAACAAGTTAACAAAAAGTTGATTAAACCCTTAGAAAATAACTTTCCACCACATGGATTCCTTAAGACTTTTAGTATGTTATTAATTACATATTCATGAGTCAAAAACGTTGAAATGGTTTCTGTTGCAATTTTTGAGAGGTCCACCCATATTTTCTCACAAAATGCCTGTACTATAAGTCTATCCAGCTTTTTAAAATCCTCGCCCAGAAATCATGGACTTGCATTTTGTAGAAACTGTTCAGGCCAATTTATGACTTGATTTTAGATGCTTTTGCTGAAGCCAACTTGCAAACTACTCTATTCTTTTTTTCAAATTATATTGTATTAAATTAAAGCATTTTAAAGCTTTGTTTGATATTCGACCATACAGTTGATCATGGCAGGACATGTTGAAAAGCTTGGCATGCCACTGGTTCAGAGCACTACAACCTCCTTTGTAAGGCTTAATAATAAGTTTAGCTTATTTATCATATCGAAGGCTACACAATCAATACCTATTTAAATACACAGTGGCAGGAGCATTTTATTTTGAAAGAGGAAGGAGGACCACTTTGATCTTTGCTCTTTGTTTCATATGTGTAAACTCACAAACAGTATAGCCTGTCTAGCTGCTTAGTGTGTGTGTGTGTGTGTGTGTTGTGTGTGTGTGTGTGTGTGTGTGTGTGTGTGTGTGTGTGTGTGTGTGTGTGTGTGTGTGTGTGTGTGTTGTTGTCAGTGGTGGGTTGAAACAGCGTGGCTGGTGTCTTGTGTGGGCGGACAGGCAAACAGCACCCTGCTTTCTACATGACAGCAACTGTATAGAGAAAGAGAGAGAGAGACACACACACACACACACACACACACACACACACACACACACACACACACACACACACACACACACTGTGTCCTGGTATATGAGAGAGAGAGAGAGAGAGAGAGAGAGAGAGAGAGAGAGAAGAGAGAGAGAGAGAGAGAGAGAGAGAGAGAGAGAGAGAGAGAGAGAGACTGCATTGCATTGACAGCCCATATTGTATCATTTTAATCCGGGGCCTGCTCTGATTGATGGCTTAATTACAATATGGATATGAGATATTTACATCAGGCCGCCACACGCACACACACACACACACACACACACACACACACACACACACACACACACACACACACACACACACACACACACACACACACACACACACACACACACACACACACACACACACACACACACACACACACACACACACACACACACACGCTTCATTGAGCATATGACCCCCCCTTCCCTTCTAGACACTTCATAAAACTGTTTACATTCAAATATTATGGTGACATTTCTACTATGATAAGAACAATGCAAGTGACCATGCATTATCTCTAAAATTATGATATACCCTGCGTTCCAATCCCCATACTTCCCTACTATTTAGTATGCCAGAAAAATATTGAGGATGTCCCAAATACATGCACGTCAATTGTAGTATGCTGAAAATACAAATTTTTCTCTCCTGTGGCCCTAAAACTCTTCTGTACTTTAGTATGCAGTGTAGTGAAAATAAAGAGTATGTGGTTTGGAACACAGGGAATGTTTGACATTTTTTTCCACCATTTTTTTTTCATTTTTAAATGTTATAACTTAAAGGTGCAGTGTGTAATATGACATCATCAAGAAAGTTCTACAAAGTTCTAGAATGCAACACTCCCTGGGTAACCCCAACCCTTTCGAATAATAACAGAAGCTACAGTGGCCTTCAAGGACAAGAACAATTCAAAATTTTAAACAATGCACCTGATGACATTCCAACTATGACACTGTCAAGATGGCGGCACTAGGCCTTGGTCCAAAATATGCAGAAATATGGACGTATATGAGACCCTTTCTAAGGGAAAAAATTATAATAAAAAAAAAAAATTCAGCTATTATGCACTAAATGTACTTATGGATATTATAATTACTTTCTACAAAATCTGCTAGGAAATAAAACCCAAAATTCAACACACTGCAGGTTTAAAGAGCAATATGGGATGATAGCATCTACTATGACAGAGGTCCTAGGCCTGACCCAGACTCACAATACTGAGGTTAAATGCCACATTATGCTTTATTAGCCTTTTTATTTGATTCATAGCAATCAATTTATGACATCTATTGCAGCATGTCCGTCCTGGGAGAGGGATCCCTTACTCTGTCGACTCTCCCTGAGATTTCTTCAATTTTTTTTATTCCCGGTAAAGGGTTTTTTACTGGGAGTTTTTTCTCAGCCGAGCTAAGGGTGTAAGGGCAGGGTGTCATATTGTATCATATTGTATGAAATGTAAAGCCCACTGAGACAAATGTATTTGTGATTTTGGGCTATACAAATAAAACTGATTTTATCACGCGTTCATAAAACACACCAAATATCATGAACTATTTTTGACCGATAAAGACATGAAAGGGCGATTTGAGCTTTCAGTGCATGAAGTGAAAAATGTCAACTTTTTTTTTTTTTTTTTTTTTCTCCAAATGTCAGAGTTTTCAGAGAAGGTTAGCGGAGAGCAGCAGCATGTTATTGCTACAGTGTTGGACAGGTTGTTCAAGGAAAAATGTGTGTGTGTGTGTGTGTGTGTGTGTGTGTGTGTGTGTTATTTTGGGTTGAGAGTCCCTGTGTTCCCATGAAGGAGAAATAAAATCTGTCCGGACACATTTCTGTCAAGTTCTAAACTGAGTCACTTTGAGGAAAGTGTGACCACAAGATTTAACCTTCCTCTCGTGTTAGGGTCGCCACCGACCCGTTTTGGATTTCAAATGCATAAAAGAACCACTTACATTGTGATTATTGCATCAAGATTTCTTGACTTTGTCAGGAACCTCTATTTCAACAAAATACAACAAATTAAAAATGTTTCACTTAAAGCGGCTACGAGTAACATTTAAATGTCTTTTAAACAGCCTCATGTTTCCTCTGATAATCATAAATTACCTTTAACAGCAAACGAGACCATCAGTGCAAAGAAAGACGTTTTTAAATAGTTTTTATTACTGCTTTTGGTCTGGTCGCACACCCAGTCCGATTTTCGGTTCGCTCGTGCAGGCTCTATGGTCACATATCCGTATTGGTCGCAGATTTCAGTGTAGCGCTGCAATGCGATTTGAGAGCCTATCCCTCCAGGTGAGGGAAGGGGAGCGGGAGCCTTGTTTGAGACAGTTATTTGTCGTCATAATGACTGATAACGGGGTTGAACCATCAAAGAAAAAAAAGAGAAGAAAAGCGAAAAGGGAGAGTGATAGACGGGCGGGAGGGCGTTGCCAAGCAACATGTATACAATTTCACGAGAGCGAAACTAGACTGCTGCAGTGTTTAGGCCTACTCCTAAATGAATGAGCGGTTGGTACTAACACAAAGTTTGCTTTGCTTCACCATCATCAGATAACCATTATCTGTTTTTTTTACATCAACAACACAAACACATTACCTCGTTCATTCGCTTTCTGTGAGGACACAGCTCCGTGAGAGAGAGTAGTTAGGTGACGCTGCTACATCAACTCATTGCAATCAGGTGTGTGTACTGACTGGCATTAGTTGATGCAGTGTCAAAACCACTCTCACGGAGCCAAAAAGAGTCCTCACACACTTTCAACACACAGACATGCACTATATTGCGCCCTTCTCAATCCACGCTCACGCGCCTGGCACGAGCATTTGCGACGGCGGGCGTCGTAAAAATACTACCGCTTTTGTCCAAAGGGGACGCCAACGTGCCATCTTACTCGTATTGGCTTTAATTATAAAATGCTCTGGTGGAAATTATAACACTGGTGGTGTTAGGGTCGTTTTCGACCCGGTAGAATAAGATGTAAAAAACAATAACTAGAGCCAAAACTGAAATCATACGTGCACTGTCAGCCAACACAATGACAGTCAGCTCCTCTCACAATCATGTGAGCTCTGGGGGGGTTCTCATTTTGACTTTTTTTTGCCTCTCTCTCTCTGTCTCTCTCTCTCTGTCTCTCTCTCTCTCTCTCTCTCTGCCTCTCTTTCTCTCTCTCTCTCTCCCTCCCTCCTCTCTCTCTCTCTCCTTCTCTCTCTCTTTCTCTCTCCCTCTCCCTCTCTCTCTGTCTCTCTCTCCCTCTCTCTCCTTCTCTCTCTCTCTCCCCCTCTCTCTCTCTCTCTCTCTCTCTCTCTATGTCTCTCTCTCGCTCCCTTCCTCTCTCTCTCTCTCTCTCTCTCTCTCTCTCTCTCTCTCTCTCCCTCTCCCTCTCCCTCTCCCTCTCCCTCTCCCTCTCCCTCTCTCCCTCCCTCCCTCTAAATGTTAAATTAGTGGAAGGTGTTATGGAAAGTATCGCTCCCTTTTCGTACAGGTGCTAAATGCCGCTGTTTAAACTGTGTAATATAGTGACGATCTGCTGAGAGCAATTAGACCATTCACTGAACAGGTGGCACTGCATTCATTAACACCCGCCCCACGCTGTGTACGTGTGTGTGTGTGTGTAGGGGGGTTTGTGTGTGTGTGTGTGTACGTGTGTGTGTGTAGGGGGGGAATGTGTGTGTGTGTGCAGGGGGGAGTGTGTGTGTGTATCTGTTTGTGTATAATTCTTTGTGTAAGAGGTGTGTGTGTGTGTGGGGGGGGGGGGGGGGGGCAGGGTTTGTGTGTGTGTGTGTGTGTGGGGGGGGGGTTGTGTGTGTGTGTATGTGTTTGTGTATAATTCTTTGTGTAAGAGTGTGTGTGTGGGAGTGGGGGGTTTGTGTGTGTGTGTGTGTGTGTGTGTGTGTGTTTTGTGTTTGTGCTGGAATCCTGTATCTCTGCAGCATCTAGAAAGGAGGCCCGTTTTAGCAGACACTTGTGTTTTGCAGTTTTTAGCTCTGCTGTGTGTGTGTGTGTGTGTGTGTGTGTGTGTGTGTGTGTGTCTTTGTGTGTGTGTGTGGTGTGCATGCGTGTCGTTGTGTGTGTGTGTGTGTGTGTGTGTGTGTGGCTTGCAGGATTGTGTGTGTGTATGTACGAATCTGTGTGTGTGTTAGCGTGTGTGTGCGTGGTTTCTATATGAGTCTGTGTGTGTCTAAACCCTGTATAGCATCTATAAAAGAGGCTTGATAGCGGGAACTCATTTTTGCAGTTATTAGCTTTAAAAAAATAATAATTTTCTTGCTTTGAATCTCATAAACAACCTTTTTCTGCTGCTCCAGTGAAAATTGATTTGTAAATATTTATACTAATTTATTATTTAGTGTCTCGATTCAGCCCAAGCATGGCGGCCACAGGGGAATGGGAGATTGCTGCTTACTTCAGGACCAAACAACTCAGTATTAAAATCTATAAAAAGCCAAATATATAGTACCAAAAAAGAAAAAATTAAATCAATAAAAAAATATCAACAGTTTTAGCCGCATGTTTACAGAAGCTCCAGGCAATAGTCCGTTTCAATTGAGTCATCAAGTTGATCTCGCAAAACTTTTTCTCATAAGTAATTTTTTGGTTACATTCAAGCCATCGCCAAACGAG
>CM047512.1:28393430-28395930 GCA_026122265.1 Ammodytes dubius | reverse complement strand
ATGTTGCCTATTGTGTGCATGCAACAATCTCTGAATGATAGACTAAGACACCCACACACACACACACACACACACACACACACACACACACACACACACACACACACACACACACACACACACACACAGAGCAGCTGTAATAATTTTATCATGGATAATTTCATAACGCACTGCCTCACTTCAGCTTGAGGATAGCTAGCTACAAGTCCTTGTGTTGCTCTCTCTCACACACACACACACACACACACACACACACACACACACACACACACACACACAACACACAAACACACACACTCACACTTTTTTCCCCCTGTACACTAACACGCAAATTAAGCTATCCTTCTCTGAGCTCATAGAAGCTAGAGTATTCTTCTCAATACACACACATAGGCCCTCAACACCAAACACTGTCTGAGCTGTCTTTATCTCGCCCTCTCTTGACACACACACACACACACACACACACACACACACACACACACACACACAACACACACACACACACACACACACACACACACACACACAACACACACACACACACACACACACACACACACACAACACACACACACACACAGACACACACACAGACAGAGACACACACACACACACACAGACACACACACAGACAGAGACACACACACACACACACACACACACACACACACACACACACAGACACACACACAGACAACACACACACACAGAGCGAGGTCAGTCTCCCTTCACTCACTCGACACACTTGCTTAGACAGCGGTGGCAGCTTGTTTGATGTTTGATCCACCGTGAAGTCAATCCTTTTGAGTGTGTGTGTGTGTGTGTGTGTGTGTGTGTGTGTGTGTGTGTGTGTGTGAGGTGGTAGGGATTACAAAGGGAGTGAGAGGATATTTCAATAAAAACGCTTGTGGCCTTTGCAGAATAATTACACCATACTCAGGCACATAAAGACATGTAGAAAAAGCAAGTTAAAGGGATGCTTGTACAGGCTATCTGAAATACGTGCACGCACGCACACACACACACACACACACACACACACACACACACACACACACACACACACACACACACACACACACACACACACACACACACACACACACACACACAGCCAGAGCATTACAACCCCTCATATCTTTGATCCTCTCTTTTGCTCTGCCTTTCAGTCTGTCTGTAATAATGACATCACCACATAGAAACCACAGGGAGTTTTAAGCAGGTCAGAATGTGTATAATGCAATACTTTTTGTATACGTTTTTAGGGATATACTGAATAGTATGCCAATGACAGAAACAAAGAATACTTGTTTAGCTTGCCGACGTCTTGTATTAGTCATAGAAAAATGGTTGTTAGCAAATATGTATAGCATATGAAGGACACAATTTTATCCAAGTGGAGCCTGTTGTATGTGTGTGTGTGAGTGAGTGAGTGAGTGAGTGAGTGAGTGAGTGAGTGAGTGAGTGAGTGAGTGAGTGAGTGAGTGAGTGAGTGAGTGAGTGAGTGAGTGAGTGAGTGAGTGAGTGAGTGAGTGAGTGAGTGAGTGAGTGAGTGAGTGAGTGGTGTGTGTGTGTGTGTGTGTGTGTGTGTGTGTGCGTGTGTGTGTGTGTGTGTGTGTGTGTGTGTGAAGTTTGTACGTGTGTGTGTGTGTGTGAAGTTTGTACAAGACTGGCACCATAATGACAATAACACCCATACGCCGGCCGATAACATTTTCTTTTGACGTCAAAGCCACTTGGTACATTCTGTCATATTTCAAAAGAATACATTCTACAATCGAGCAGTTAATCCCATAAATACTGTCTGGGCCTTTTGGTTAAAGAGGTTAAAGGCTCAAGTGATAATTCTCAACAATAAGAACATTTTAATAAACGGTTTAATTCAGAGTCAAACAATAGGGCAGACATTCCGGAACACACACACACGAACGAACGAACACACACACACACACACACCAGAACGAACGAACGACACACACACACACACACACACACACACACACACACACAGACACACACACAGACACAGACACACACACGTAAAGATAGCGAGCTATTCTTGTCCCAAACAGACCAGTGTTAAGCCATTAGGTTTAGCTTCAACCCCACATCCAATATTAAAGACAGCCTCCAGCCCAATTCTGTCACACTCCTCTCTCTCTCTCTCTCTCTCTCTCTCCTCTCTCTCTCCTCCTCTCTCTCTCCTCCCTCCCTCCCTCCATCCTCTCCCCCCTCTCACTCTCTCCTCTCTCTCTCTCTCTCTCTCTCTCTCTCTCTCTCTCTCTCATCTCTCCTCTCTCTCTCTCTCTCTCCTCTCTCTCTCTCTCTCTCTCTCTCCTCTCTCTCTCTCTCTCTCTCTCTCTCTCTCTCTCTCTCTCTTCTCTCTCTCTCTCTCTCTCTCTCTCTCCCCCTGTGGGTGTAACACTGTTTATGTTACAGAGACAGTCTGTGTATTAACATCGAACATAAGCCGCATGTCATTATTATGAACATTTTA
>CM047512.1:28383430-28385930 GCA_026122265.1 Ammodytes dubius | reverse complement strand
AGGAGGGAGAGAAGGAGAGAGAGAAGGAGAGGAAGAGAGAAGGAGGAGAGAAGAGAGAAGGAGAGAGAAGAGAGAAGGAGAGAGAAGGAGAGAGAGAAGGAGAGAAGGAGAGAGAGAAGGAGAGAAAAGGTAGAAGGAGAGGAAGAAAGAAGGAGAGAGAGAAGGAGAGAAGGAGAGAGAAGGTAGAAGGAGAGGAAGGAGAGAGAAGGAGGAGAGAGAGAAGGAGAGAGAAGGAGAGAAGGAGAGAGAGAAGGAGAGAGAAGGGAGAGAAGGAGAGAGAGAAGGAGAGAGAGAAGGAGAGAGAAGGAGAGAGAGAAGGAGAGAAGGAGAGAGAGAAGGAGAGAAGGAGAGAGAGAAGGAGAGAGAAGGAGAGAAGGAAGAGAGAAGGAAGAGATGAGAGAGAAGGAGAGAGAGAAGAGGGGAAGAGAGAGAGAGAGGAGAAGGAGGGGAAGGAGAAGAGAAGAGAGAAGGAGAGAGAGAAGGAGGGAAGAGAGAGAGAAGGAGAGAGAAGAGAGGAAGAGAGAAGGAGGAGAAGGAGAGAGAAGGATAGAAAGAGAGAGAGAAGGAGAGATGCAGAGAAGAAGAGAGAAGAAAGAGAGAAGGAGAGAGAAAGGATGAAGGAGAGAGAAATTACCTAGATCTTTTTTATTGCCAGTTTTGCGGTTCTATTCAAACATTTCTGAAAAGCTTGTAATACAAAACATAATTGCTGTAATGTCCATAAACAACCAGCAAAGTAAAAATAAATTGCCCTATCCACCTGTAGTGCCTGGCCTTCAGAGCCTCATTCATGATACAACAAAAACATATTTGATTTGCACTTTTTCAAGTCTGTAATTATAGATATTATCAACAGGCATTCTGTAATTGTAATGTCATGCCCCCCTTTGCCAGTTTTCTGAAAGCTGTGTGTGTGTGTGTGTGTGTGTGTGTGTGTGTGTGTGTGTGTGTGTGTGTGTGTGTGTGTGTGTGTGTGTGTGTGTGTGTGTGTGTGTGTGTGTGTGTGTGTGTGTGTGTGTGTGTGTGTGTGTGTGTGTGTGTGTGTGTGTGTGTGTGTGTGTGTGTGTGTGTGTGTGTGTGTGTGTTGTGTGTGCGTGTGCGTGTGTGCGTGTGCGTGTGTGCGTGTGTTTGTGTGTGTGTGTGTGTGTGTGAGAGAGAGAAATCGCTAAAAAAATAACACCCACTGAAAATTACTTTTTAGCAAACTCAGGTCATTTCATTATACCAATCCAGTTAGAATTGATTCTGTTATAATGTGGTTCTCGACCTGCAATTTCTGCTTCGCTTGTAAAGTGAGAGTGCGGGTCTTTGTAATTACACACGCACACACACACACACACACACACACGCTCGCAAGCCATACTAACTCGTCCTACTCATACTTATTTTGACGTCAATTTTGAGTATGTTGTGGATGTGTATGCGAGTTTGTGCACGCGAGAAATGCCCATATGAGTACTTACTTCCTGGAAGATTTTGTGTATGGATCGATAGGTTACTTTTCCTACTCAACCGCACCCACAATGCATTGCGTCTTTTCAAACGACACAGAAGTTTGTTTTTTTAAATTCTTTATTGCTTCTCTATACTTCAGTGTAAACGGTCCGACGAACCTCGCATACACAATGGATGGTTAAGTAGACAGTATGTAGTATATACTTGTTGAGTATGTAGGAGGGAGGACGTTAGTAGGGCTTTTACAACACAGCCAATGCAGTTTTTGGTTCGAATTTTAAATTCTGTTGGTAGAATAAATCTAGTTCTAGAGTGTGGGTTTGTTCACTGCACTAATCTGTCTTTTCTATTACGGTCTCATCCCTCACTCCTTCCTTCCTCCGTCTCTCTGTCTCTCTCACACTCCACTTACCAACTGTGTGGGTGAGCTAGTGGGAGTGTGTGTGTGTGTGTGTATTTGTGTGTGTGTGTGTGTGTGTGTGTATTGTGTGCGTGTGTGTGTGATTGTGTGTGTGTGTGTGTGTGTGTGTGTGTGTGTGTGTGTGTGTGTGTGTGTGTGTGTGTGTGTTAGTGTCTGCGTTTGTGAGTGGGAGTTTATGGTTGGTGTGTGTGTGTGTGTGTGTGTGTGTGTGTGTGTGTGTGTGCGTGTGTGGTGTGTGTGTGTGTGTGTGTGTGTGTGTGTGTGTGTGTGTGTGTGTGTGTGTGTGTGTGTGTGTGTATTTGTGTGTGTGTTTATGGTTGGTATGTGTGCTTGTGTGTGCGTTTGTGAGTGGAGTTTATGGTTGGTATGTGTGTGTGTGTTTGTGTGTGTGTGTGTGTATTTGTGTGTGTGTGTGTGTGTGTGTGTGTGTGTGTAAACTGGCAGGCATACTTGGATGTGTAAAACGGTCTGCACGGTTATGCCATATATTGAACAACAGCGACTGTGTGGGAGATGTTTATAGATATGTAGTTTATTAAGTGTATGTGTAATTGTGTGTGTGTGTGTGTGTGTGTGTGTGTGAGTGTTTATGCATGTGTGTGTGTGTGTGTGTGTGTGTGTGTG
>CM047512.1:28340930-28343430 GCA_026122265.1 Ammodytes dubius | reverse complement strand
ACATTTGTCAGTCACACTAAATAGTAAATCAGTTGGGAGCAGCAGTCAGTCAGTTAGAGCCATATTGACCTGCCATGATGTCAACTTGCCTGATGTAAGGTGCAACATATAAAAGAGAGAGAGAGAGAGAGAGAGAGAGAAGAGAGAGAGAGAGAGAGAGAGAGAGAGAGAGAGAGAGAGAGAGAGAGAGAGAGAGAGAGAGAAGAGAGAGAGAGAGAGAGAGAGAGAGAGAGAGAGAGAGAGAGAGAGAGAGAGGAGAGAGAGGAGAGAGAGAGAGAGAGAGAGAGAGAGAGAGAGAGAGAGAGAGAGAGACAGAGAGAGAGACAGAGAGAGAGACAGACAGACAGACAGACAGACAGACAGACAGAGTTGCATTTACCTTGTCTGTCAGTCAGTGGGTTTGTCAGTTAACCTATTCAAGGGCTATCTATCTGTGTGTCTATCTATCTATCTATCTATAGGGGGGGGGGGGCGCCATAACTAGCAACATGACCATTTACCGAGTCTAGGGCTGTGTATTAACACTGCATTTTTTTCAGCACACACACAGTACAGACAAAGGTTTACACACACACACACACACACACACACACACACACACACACACACACACACACACACACACAGGTAGAGGATTGTGAGGAGATATTCAGTGATTTTGACAACAAGCGTTCTCAATAATCGCTGACTCCATATTTAAACAGGAAGGGACTGTCAGTGGCTGGCAGCTAAATGTCAGTGAGTGAAGTGGGCCTAATAAAAACACACACACACACACACACACACACACACACACACACACACACACACACACACACACACACACACACACACACACACACACACACACACAACACACACACACACACACACACACACACACACAACACACACATACACACACACACACACAGACACACACACACACACAGACACACACACTCTTCATAATATCATAGCTCTGCTTTGCTTTAAAGGTCGCAGTGAATAAGTGCAGTTGGTAAATATGTGTGTGGTATTAACTGAATGTCGGCATGTTTTACTGCTTATGGAAGACAGTGTGTGTGTGTCTGTGTGTGTGTGTGTGTGTGTGTGTGTGTGTGTGTGTGTGTGTGTGTGTGTGTGTGTGTGTGTGTCTATCTGCGTGTGTGTGTGTGTGTGTGTGAGAGAGAGGGAGAGAGAGAGAGAGACGGAGAGAGCGAGGGAGAGATTGGTGTTTTAATCTTCTGGCGGAGACATGCAGGGAGACAGAGAGACGCTGGTATGGACATTAACCAGGCTGCTGTACACACACACACACACACACACACACACACACACACACACACACCCTCAGTCACAGAGACACACACACACACACACACACACACACACACACACACACACACACACACACACACACACACACACACACACACACAACACACACACACACACACACACCCTCAGTCACAGAGAGATATGGCATTTAGCAGCCATTGTCTTTTATACGCAGTAAGTCAATCTGATTTGCGGAGCCGAGTGCGATGGCAAAACAATGTTAGTTTGTCATCGCAAATGTCAGCTGTTGGAATGCAATATGCAAATGGGGAGGGGGACAGAGAGGCAGGGGGGAAGATATTCATGTCAATCTACCGTACACTGGACAGGGGGTGTGTGTGTGTGTGTGTGTGTGTGTGTGTGTGTGTGTGTGTGTGTGTGTGTACTGGGTCGTGGGTGGATATATGCTATCAATGTGATTGCCTTTGCATTTGTTTACCTGTTATGTTTGGCATTGACAGAGGCGGATACCCACACTTACAGTTTAAGAAAATGTCCCCCCCCCCTGTCCCCCTCTCCCCATGCTGAGTAGATGGGGACAACAATTGCCATATCCAAACTGAGGTCATTAAGGGGCGACTGGGGCTCAGGTGGTAGAGCGGGTCGGCCGATGATCAAAGGGTTGGAGGTTCGATCCCCGCCCTGCCACCTGTGTCATAGTTGTTGTGTCCTTGGGCAAAAAGACACTTCACCCACCTTGCCTCGTGTGAATGTCGATAGTTAGCTGCTGCTATCGGTGTATGAATGTGTGTGTGAATGGTAACGTGGGAATGGGAAACAGGTCTCCCTTGAGAAAGAGTCTCCGGTCTCAATGGGAGTTACTTGTAAAGGTAAAGAAAAAAATTCAGCCTGCATTTCCCAATACAAATTCAGGCAAATCTCCAAATGCTTACTGCAAGACACCAAAAGACCAGCACACATTACTGTCTGTCCCCCCCTCTCTCTCTCTCTCTCTCTCTCTCTCTCTCTCTCTCTCTCTCTCTCTCTCTCTCTCTCTCTCTCTCTCTCTAACCCCCACCCGGGTGAGGATCAGGAGGGAGGGCCGAATAGCAGCACAAATCAAACACACTCAGCATCGGGGCGAGACAGTGAGACAGAACGGGTCGCAAAATCAAACGCGCTCTATCGCGGGGGGCAAAAGGAGGGGGGGGGGGGGGGGTTAGGGAGCGCATCACAAATC
>CM047512.1:28333430-28335930 GCA_026122265.1 Ammodytes dubius | reverse complement strand
CAGTCTGGATTTTTCTTCAATCTTCATCTCTACAAAACTTATTGAAAATGCTCTAAATTACAAAAAATGCATTAGAATTGGAGTGGTCTCTTAATTTTTTCCAGAGCTTTATAGTGTATGGAAGACATGTGTTAATTGCAAATTAAAATGTTGGACGTGTATGTTTGTGTAATTTAATACGATTTGATACATTCTATTGTTGTCAACACATGAAACCCTGACAATATACCACAAACCATGTGAAAATACCTTTCAGAACTTATTTTCTACAACAGAATTCATACATAACTGATCAACCCAAAAAAAACAGCCTAATCAATTTGACAACACGCACAGTTTTAGAAAATGGGCTGCAGATGGAGGACAGTTAAAAGTGAAGCACACGCCATTGAATTCACAGGGTCGGTGGTTCGATCCCCCGTCTCCCATTTGTATAAATGTTTATGAGTGCCGCACATTCTCCCAGGTTCGGTGTTTGCATTATTTGTCACGAAAGGGTTCTTCATGGTGAAATATTAATAACCTGCATCGCACACACACACACACACACACACACACACCACACACACACACACACACACACACAACACGCACACACACGCACACACACACACACACACACACACACAGACACACACACACACACACACAGACACACACGCAACACACACGCACACGCACACGCACACACAGACACACACACACACACACACACACACACACACACTCTTTGTGGACATTTGGCCTCTTTCAAAACAGCATTTGTATTTAAAGCAACGGTAACACAACCACTTTTGCAGAGCATTCCTTATGATGTAATAAAGGTGCTCTGAGGAAATTTGTGTTCATTCTAGCGCCCCCTTTGGACAAAAGCGGTAGTGTTTTTACCACGCCAGCTGTTGTTCCTGGGTGAGCGTATACCCATGACAAAGGCATTGAGAATATATATTTATAAAATAGCATTATTTGCACTAATGGTCTCGTTTGCTGTTACATGTCAGTTATGATCATCAGAGGAAAAATTAGACTGTTTCTTTTTCAGAAATTTGTCATTGTGTTCCTCGTAACACCTTCAGTCCTATCAGTGTGTGTGTGTGTGTGTGTGTGTGTGTGTGTGTGTGTGTGTGTGTGTGTGTGTGTGTGTGTGTGTGTGTGTGTGTGTGTGTGTGTGTGCGTGTGCGTGTGCGTGTGCGTGTGCGTGTGCGGTGTGTGTGTGCGTGCGCGTGCGTGTGTGTGTGTAACGTGTCTGGACAGCAGAAATGGGAAAACACTAACTTAAATTGTATTCAAATACTAATATTCTCATGCCTTTATTCACAGGAAAATACGATCCCTCGAACATTGTTATGAAGTTAGAAAGCTTCCTGAAAAATATCTGTTTCACTGTTGTTGTTGTTTACAGCAGCAGGGCCCACAGTTTGGTTCACAAACATATCCTAGTCTTGGTTCCAGGTTCCTCAAAATTAATAATTGTTTAATTGATGAAATATTCAATACTTAGAATAACATGTATAGAACATATATTTTTTAAACTAACTACCAGCTCTTCAAATGTACAGGGCAGCTGTGGTGAAGTGTGTAGGGCGGTCGTCCACTGGGTTACAGGGTCAGTGGTTCGATCCCCCATCTCCCCGCCACATGTGCAAGTGCCCCTGGGCAAAGAGACACTGAACCCTAAATTAGCCTACTCCCGATAGTTAGCTTGCACCCTGCGTGGTAGCTGCTGCTGCTATCGGTGTATGAATGAATGTGTGTGTGATTGGGTGAATGTGTACAAAACAATGTAAAGCGCTTTGAGTCTGTGAAAAACCAGGGAAAAGAGCTGTATAAGTGGAGTCCATTTACCAATGTAAACAAATCCCCCTCCTCTGAAACTGCACAGTGCACCTTTAAAGGGACACTGTGTAATATGACATCATCAAGAAAGTTCTAGAATGCAACGCTCCCTGGGTAACCCCAACCCTTTAGAATAATAACAGAAGCTACAGTGGCCTTCAAGGACAAGAACAATTCTAGATTCTAAACAATGCACCTGATGACATTCCAAAAACATTGATGCCTCCATAAGACTTACCCTCTCAATGTACAAAATGTAATATTAATATTTGTAATTCTCCGCTCAGGAGGATAATTCAGATTATTGGCAGAGGTGATTTTACAACAATGAGGACATATTTATGAATGAGGGTATTGATGTTAGCTAATAAGTTACTTAAAATGTTACACAGTGTCCCTTTAAAGGTAAAGGGCAGAGACAGACACACACAGCCACAGGGAGGGTCAAAGCACAAAGCAAACCGGCCACAAATTGATGGCAAGACATTTCACCTCTTTGTTCCAAGTGTCAAGTGCATATGGGAGGCTCTGGGTGTGTTTCCATGGTAACAGGCATGTCAAGGCAATGCGATCAAATGAAGCCAACTGTGGTGAGGAGAGGTTGGGGGTGAGAGAGTGTGTGTGTGTGTGTGTGTGTGTGTGTGTGTGTGTGTGTGTGTGTGTG
>CM047512.1:28293430-28308430 GCA_026122265.1 Ammodytes dubius | reverse complement strand
GCGCGAAAACCCCCCAAATCCGGAGATTGTCTTTTTTTTTATTCTGCTAGAATCAGGAGCATATCTGGAGATTTTTTTGACATGCATTGTGTCAGGACAAATGCTGGGTCATATTTCAACATATTTACCTCATATAGTATTCTGTTTTCAGATACATCTAATGTTCACACACGTATAGAATATGAACCCGAAAATGTCTGCATGGCATATATTGAAATATGTGGGGTCTGTATTTGGCTTGAATGTGACCAAATATATCATCACTATTTGTCATAGGCAAAATCCGGAGATTCCCTTTTTTTATTCTTCTAGAATCCAGAGTATATCTGGAGATTTTTTTTACATACACTATGTCAGATCAAATCCAGTGTCATATTTGCCTCATAAAGTATTCCGTGTCCAGATACATCTAATGTTGACACACAGATTAAATATATATATCCGGATATGCCCGCATGACATATATTGGAATATGTGGAGTCTGTATTTGGCTAGAATCTGACCAAATATATCATCACTCTTTGTCTTTGAAGCATATATTGGCATATACTGTCCAGATATCACTACGCGAAAAAAAAACCAAATCCGGAGATTGCCTTTTTTTAATTCTGCTAGAATCAGGAGCATATCTGGAGATTTTTTTTGACATGCATTGTGTCAGGACAAATGCTGGGTCATTTTTCAACATATTTACCTCATATAGTATTCTGTTTTCAGATACATCTAATGTTCACACACGTATAGAATATGAACCCGAAAATGTCTGTATGGCATATATTGAAATATGTGGGGTCTGTATTTGGCTTGAATGTGACCAAATATATCATCACTATTTGTCATAGGCAAAATCCGGAGATTCCCTTTTTTTTTATTCTTCTAGAATCCGGAGTATATCTGGAGATTTTTTTACATACACTATGTCAGATCAAATCCAGTGTCATATTTGCCTCATAAAGTATTCCGTGTCCAGATACATCTAATGTTGACACACAGATTAAATATATATCCGGATATGCCCGCATGGCATATATTGGAATATGTGGAGTCTGTATTTGGCTAAAATCTGACCAAATATATCATCACTCTTTGCCTTTGAAGCATATTGACATATACTGTCCAGATATGTATGATATTTTGTCTTTGATATTTAACTGATGAATGAAGGCGAATTGATGAATTAGGCGCTATACGTATAGTCTATTGTAGTACAAGCTACAACTTGTTGATAACTGGTCTGCTCCATTTCTTTGACAAAAGGCTACTAGTCAATGTGTGGTCAAATAGGCCTACAATGTCCAAATAGGCTACATCACATGTTGCCAATTATGCCTGCATGCCATATACAGTATTGCAAAATTTTATAATATCTGGACTAAACCGGATTTTCGTGTATTTTGCGTTGATCAGATGTTTTGCGTCCAGACCTCCCCGTTCTGTACCAACCAATCTGCATGGTTATTGTAGTAACCATGCTTTTTCCTGCATAGATTGTTTTGGGGGCGGCGACACCGAAAAAAACTTTATTCTAAATGAAAGTCACCAGCGGCAAAATTATAAAAATTTAAACACCGCGTTGAACACCACAACCAATTTGTTTAATCATTTCAAGTCCACTAACAGCGTTCTATGACCAATCAATAAAGTAATAAAAACGCAGAAAGTTAAAACTTCTACAATAACCACAACAGTCTCACATTCCTGCAGGGCAGAAATAAATGCTCTTTAGCTGGACAGAAACTCCCCTCTCCAAACTCCACCTTTAGCGGGCCCTTTGAACAAAAGCAGTAGTGCTTTTAGGATGCCAGCTGAAGTTCCTTGGAAATTGGAGTCAGACCCATGCACGCAAATCATCAAGAAAGAGCTATATAAGAATAGAGTTCTATTCACTGATGTTTTCCTAGCTTTAAGAATCAAGATTAACCCCTGGGGGTTGTCGGCACCCCACATCAGTCTGTCCTTCATAGTGTCAGTCTGCATGTTAACAGATAACAGACCATAATGCCTCGATCAACCTAAAAGTCATGTAATATATATATATATATATATATATATATATATATATATATATATATATATATATATATATATATATATATATATATATATATATATATATATATATGTATATGTGCTGTTATCTAGCCTAGTTATCTTCTGTAATCTTTACACATCTCCCTCAGTTTTTAAATGCCGGTAAAATGTTGATTTAGACACAACATCTTCACAGTGTGTGCAAAATATTCCCCCTCGATTTATTTTTTTCCTTTGGTCAGTTTTGTGATTAATTGATTAGCTAGCGGAAAAAACTGAAAATATAACTATGTTGGCTGGCTTTTCTCGATCCGGAAAGCTTGACCACACTCAATGACGCTGATCCAGGTGACTGTCACTGAAGGAAAGGCCCAAGGGCCCAAGTCCCTATGCCCTTATAGACTTTGTGGGGGCCGCTTGACTATTTCAAAATAAAAGCTCCAACACAACTCACTAATAATGAAGTAAAACATTTTAATAATTGATAACAAATTGTACAATTAATATCGGGAACTGATAAAAACTTTTACAAACCAATTGATTAAACCATAAATAAATAGGCACAATTATTCAGTATAATTTAATTTTTAAGGGGCAATAAGCAAGAATAAAGCTGCGAACACTACACCGCACTGGCCGCGCAGCGAGATGACATACAAAGTCAATGTACTAGCGCGTGGCCGCGCGTCCACCCAAGAATCGGTGGCCGGCGGCGGGCGCTTCCGCGGCTAATCAGCGTTGAGATTGCCCGGTGGTCTGCAAGACGAGGTGGGCGTGTGGAGTGAGGACATTGGGCTTCCAATACATTCTGCAAATATGTGTATTTTGCATCTGTTTAGCTGTTACTTTAGCCAAGGTAGCGCCGGTTAGCATAGTGAAACTCACCCAGCTGTGTGCCCTTCCGGAGGATAATATGAACCCAAACTTGACGGCAGTGTTCGTGTGTAATTCCAATATAGTACAGCGAAGCACCGGTGTTGTCCTCTGCCAGACCCGGCACACTTTCACTTTTAGGTAGGCTGATGTCTGCCTTTATTTTTGCCGTTGAGCACACACTGCTGGTGTTAATGTGTTTAGTATGTTGCTGAATTGCTGTTAATGTGTAATGTGTGTGTATTTGCGATCGGGGTGCGTCTTCATGCTGTTTTAATGTTACTTGTGACATGACTGCCGCTGGTTACACAGTGTAGGCCTACCTACATCTGTATTTTTTGGCACAGCTGGACCATGTTATTGTTGTTATTGCACTGTAAGTGTGACGGGTCTGATCTCGGCGTTGGCGTCAGGAATATATGGCCCAATATGATCAAGCGGCGAGCCTTTTGCGTTCACGCGGTTAACCGCCGCCTTCGATGAGGCGGCCGCGGTGGCGGCTGCGGTGAATATGGCCCAATATGACCAAGAGATGAGCCTCCTGCGTTAACGCGGCCAACCGCCGCAGGGGCCAGTGCGGTGTCTTCCCAGCTTTAGGCTTTAACCCTTAGGTTGGTCAATTTTACGGACATTTAATTTTTCTTTTTTGGCTGTGTTCATGCATATGGCATGAAATCTGGTAAGAAAGTGTATTTTTATATGATAATGTTATTTCGAGCTCAGCTCCTACAGTAAGGCTAAAATACACTGTATACAAACAAGAGTTCAAACATTCAAACACCCTTTCAAACACCATTTTTTCAACGCACTGCCATTAAAGCATTATTGATGCGTTTTTTTATATCTGGGTGTCAATCTGGGCTTCTACCTTGGAATTGATCATTTGTACTACTCTCCACCATATTATGTCATTATTACCATATTCGGCATATGGAGAAAAAACAGGCTATTTCCACTAGATAGCACTGTCACAATCCCCCCTTCCTCTCCCTTTAGCTTTAACCCTGAGGCGTATGTGGGTGTGTGTGCACGTTGTGTGTGTGTGTGTGTGTGTGTATGTATGTATGTGTGTATCTATGACATTATGAGCAAAAGGCTAGTGGTTTAAGTGGCATACTGTTTTCATTTACTCTGAATCCTCCTTGGAGAACTGGGATGTTTCCTCTGACTTTCAGAAGTGGAGAATTCAGTTGGCCCCACCAACACCCAGAGATACACTCCTGCAGCCACTGGAATGGTACAGGGACCCACCTGTTACGCGTTAATGGAGGTTTCAGACACAGTGTCTGTGTCAGATTCCTATTGCTCGCTATAGAATCAGACTCCATCACTGTTTCCAAAGCTTCATGCACTTCTTGTGTAAAGGCTCCCTCCATATTGCCAGGTAAGAAATAACTAGTTCCACAGTTTGTTTTGTATAAACTCTGGCTTCAATGGCAGCTGTGTAAACAGCTCAACGATTTGTTATGTGTCTCTGACGGATGCACCTTTGATGTGATTGAAGATGACCCATGTTTTCATTTATTTGAAGCAGTGCACTGCACATGCTTGTGTGTATGGACCTCAGGTAGGTGTGTGTGCTGTGCATTTATACAAAGTCATCTTTAGAGGGATTTTGAACTTCTGCATGAAAAACTTTACATGGAACAGAGTGAATGAAAACAGTGCCACTTGAAAACCACTAGCCTTTTGGTCATAATGTCTAGGTCATGGGGACACACACACACACACACACACACACACACACACACACACACACACACACACACACACACACACACACACACACACACACACACACACACACACACACACACACAACACACACACACACACACACACAGTCTCTCTCATTTTTATGACAATTTTATTTAGCCAATGATGTTCCATGTTACACTGTTCCTGCTGGTTCACTGTTCACTTCCGGATAATAAAAAAAAGTGGAAAATGTACATGGACTGCAGGTGAGGTTATTTTCCTACACTGTAAACCCGAATGTTGAAAATAATCATACTGATTAAGTACTGTAAACTTAATTTTGAGAAAAAATTCTACTGACTTAAATATTTTGAGTTTATGTGACTTTATCTCCTATTTTGAGTTAGTTGAACTGATAATTTTTGATTAACTTGAAGTATTTTATGGTTTAAGTAAGCACCAATTAAAATGTATAATTTCACTTTACTTATTTCTATTGTTTCAACGTGTGTGTGTGTGTGTGTGTGTGTGGTGCACTAATGTTAGTGTTTGTGGTGAGAATAGCATCCAAACGGTCAGACTGAGGAGTGTATTATTCATGCAATCAAAAATTGTATGATTGTTAGGTTTTAAAAAAGACTGTCAGTCTTATTAACTTTATTTGACAAACAGGATAAATGAGTCTCAAGCAGACTGTAAAAAGGTCTCAATATCTGACCAACACTCCGGAGCAATAGGTGGCGGTATTGCGCCTCATATGCTTATTCAAAAAACAAAGAGAAGAAGACGGGGGTGAAGCGTCGTTGGTTGGTTGTTGGATTCGCGCCACACATGCAATGCAAATGCAAACAGTGAGGCTGAATTTCTGCTCTCTAAGGTAATTATCATCATCCATTGTAAGCGTTAAATATTCACAGTTTTTAAAGAAACAAATATGTTTACAGCCTGCTTTGAGATTAATCATGTTCAGTTAACTTTGATATTAGCCATATTATAGCTATCAGTTGAGTCAAGATATTAACATTAATGCTTGAAATGTTTGCGTGAAGTAAGTTATCATTTTAATTTGAAATATTTATAAGTAGAAATGTGGTTGTTGAAACTGTTGGGCTCACTGTTCAGCTGCCGAGCTGAAGTCACAGCACATGTACTATACCGGCTAACAGTAAGCAAGCTAGCGCAACCTCGTGGCCATGCTTGCGTCTCAGCAAGTAAACGGGGTTCCCCGTGTTGTCAATGCACGGGCAAAAGGTGCGCGCAGCTAAGCAGTCAAAGCCGGTCAAAGCTCATGCTGCGCGCGTAAAGTAAAAGTTGTCCGCCATCTCCAAGCGGATTCTCCGTAGGCCCATGGCAATATGCTGTCTATTTTGTGTGTTTTTATTGAACAGGTACAACAAAGCTCCGTATTTCTTTCTTTAGGGAAACCGTCAAAGAACTAGCTGAGTGAGGAGTGGGACTGAGGAAACGGGCACGATTAATTGTTTGGTAAGTGATAAGCTGGTTGAACTGAAAGTCAAATGTTATATTTAGTAATGTGACAGACCATATTAGAGGGCAATTTTACCGTGTACATGTTAGACCGGGCGCCGGAAATTTCTCTATGCAGGAAAAACCCTGCACACACACACACACACACACACACACACACACACACACACACACAGTGGGTCGGAGGGTTTATAGCTTATGCATCTTTTTCTTATTTTTACCGCAACGCTGACACTTAGCAGAGTAGAACTGAGAAAAATGACTGAAGGTTTTCTTTGTCCAAACAAATGGGTTTTAAGGTACTAATTCTTTATTCTTTTTTGCCTTTCAGTGTGTAAAGTAACTTATCTATCTATAAAACAAGAAAGCATCACGTGAGGCGTCACATGTGTCTGTGTGTGTGTGTCTGTCTGTCGCTTGCATATCTCTCTGAGTTTGAGTCAGATCGGCATGAGCTTCCGGATATTGCTTGCGCACAGCACAAAGGTGTTAACAAAACACATGGAATTAGTTTGTGGTTATCTTTACACAATACACTAAGGAATGTTGCCCTACTCTATAGCCAACTTCTATAAAGTAAGTTACTGATAATAACCTTCAACAGTAAAATTAGCCATCAATGATAGCAGCCAAATGTACTTTCTAATATCGTTCTTTGTTTACCTGCTTCCTACTACGGGCACTGCACGAGTTATTTTAATTTGAAATATTTATAAGTAGAATATGCTCTATTTTTGTGTTTTTTATTGAACATAGCTGACACTTAGCAGAGGAGAACTGAGAAAAATGACTGTAGGTGTTCTTTGTCCAAACAAATGGACTTTTTCTTTTTTGCCTTTCAGGTTGATGGGGGCGGGGGGTGAAACGTTGGTCGGTTGAATTCGCGCCACACATGCAAGGCCAACAGTGAGGTTGATCTGGATTTCTGCTCTCAATTGTCTAAGGTAATTATCATCATCCATTGTAAGCGTTAAATATTCACATTTTTTAAAGAAACAAATATGTTTATAGTAGGGTTGCCGCGGTGTGGACATTTTCATACCGAGTAATACACGTGCGTCAACACCGGTGTTACCGAGTAAACACCACCAGACAGGGTCTTTAAAAAATAAAAATAAAATAAAAAAAATATTAGGCTTCACCGCAGATTTCAAGAGAAGACGGTCCGTCGGCTCTGTCGGCGCTTACTTTGATCTTAAACATTAGATCGCGCAATTTATTCTTGAACAAAACAAATGCTTAGTGTTTGTAGATCATTTGGTTAAATTATTATGCAATTTGTTCAATATGAGCCACCAGAGCCACCGTACTGTGTTGCCTCATCGAATCAGAATGACTGGTGGGCTACTTCACTTTTACCTGTCTGTAGGCTATCAGAGCCATGATCGGAGCGCAGTTTATTGAATGCTTGGATTAAATTCACTCGTTTAAACTCGGTGTGATCCTTGACTCATACCAACCCATATGGACTTTCTACAGTGTTGTCAATAACTCGTGCACTTTGTTTGAGGTGTGTCGGTGACGCGACGTCATTTTACCGGGGCTTCAGCTCCAAATGTTTTAAGTGAAGCTACCACGGATAGGCCTATATTTGCGGCGTGATTTCCACTGGGGACTTAACATGTTCTCCCCCCCCCCCCCCACACACTTTACAATTTATAATTTTTTCACCGCAAGCTGTCATCGACACGGAGCAGCAGCACACAGACAGCCTGCCGCTGTGTTGGCGCGGGGGTGTGTGTGTGTGTGTGTGTGTGTGTTACCTCCGGTTACCTCCCGTTGCTGAATCTTCAACAGTTTGCAGACTACCTAGTTTAGCCTACGTGTTCAGGTTCCCTAGTATTGGGGTTTCATCAAAAATATTGCCAAATAGGCGCGTTTGCTTTGGGCTTTGAAGCCAACTCCTCCGCCATCGTCTATAAACTCTCTACGGGAGACTCCGCTGCTGTGACGCGGCTCTGCACTGCACGGAGCGGAGCAGACACTTTCAGTTTCATTGTTTTCCGAGTAGCCTTATTATAACTTAGAATTTAAGAGTAGCCTTAGACATACTAGTTTTTTATTTAGCCGAATGAACTGCCGCCGTCACGCAAAATTTAACCAATTGGCTTTTATGTCTATTTTTTTTAAATAGGCTTATGCCTAGTCTAGACTATCCGGTGTTGCTCGGTGTTGAGGCTCCACCCGGTGTGAGCCTTCAACACCGAGTAACACCGGTAACACCTACTACCGCGGCAACCCTAGTTTATAGCCTGCTTTGAGATTAATCATGTTCAGTTAACTTTGATATTAGCCATATTATAGCTATCAGTTGAGTCAAGATATTAACATTAATGCTCAGTGTTTCCCCCAGAAAATGTCTTAGTTGACTAAGACGGGTGCGGCGAATTAACTGTTAATTTGAATACAAAAGTACAACAGACACTGACCTTACAGTTGTGCAATTTTGTTTGCTATGTGCAGGTACAAATGATGTGCAAACATGCAGTACAAAGCACGATTAAAGAAAACTTCTACTGTTTTGGTGTAATACTATACAGACACACTAAATACAAATAATGGACCATACACTCAACATATGTATGCACATCAAAGTAAGTCAAGGTAGTCAAGGCGGGGGGGCTGGCGTTGCTAAGGTGGCCGCCTTAGCTATGAAGCGCTGGGGGAAACACTGATGCTTGAAATGTTTGTGTAAAGTAACTTATTTTAATTTGAAATATTTATAAGTAGAAGATGCTGTCTATTTTTTTATTATTATTTTTTTATTGAACATGTACAAGAAAGCTCCGTATTTATTTCTTTAGGGAAACCGGTCAAAGAACTAGCTGAGTGAGGAGTGGGACTGAGGAAACAGGCACGATTAATTGTTTGGTAAGTGATAAGCTGGTTGAACTGAAGAAAAGTCAAATGTTATATTTAGGAATGTGACCGACCATGGAGATGTATCTCTATACGTTTATTAGAGGGCAATTTTACCGTGTACATGTTAGACCAGCGCTGAAAATTTTCTATGCAGGAAAAACCCTACTTACACACACACACACAGCGGGTCGGTGATGAAATACATCGTAGAATTGTTTTTGAAAAAGGATTCAATGAAGCTAGACACCATAAGTTAAATTAGGATTAATATGTGTCTTTTATTCAGGATCAGGATTCTGAGCCAGAGCTTGAAGATGTTGCAGTGGCCCTCCTGACGGTCATCAGTGACAACGACAAGTCCAGTTCACAATCAGCCTGAGAAGATCTGTCGTCATTGAAATTGACATTGTGGTAAGCGTTCCTAGACTTCCTGATGCCCTCCTGGTAATGTTTGGACTCATCTATGCACTACACCTCAGCTATCCCAAAGGACTTGCCAACACTTTTGAATTCATTCAGAAGGTTTTACTTTGTTTGGAAGACAGGAAACTGTCGCGCAGGTTGCAGACTCTCAAGATTGACTTACATTTTTGAACTAATTGAGACACGTGGTATTGCGATATTTGATATTACATTTCAGAGTGAAAGGGTTCTATTTGAACAATGTATTGCCCTGGGCCTGTTTAGGTGTAGCGTATAGTACACATTGCCTTTGAATTTAAAGGTGTAGTCAGCGATGCTGGAGAATGCTTACTGTCTTAACCGGTGAATATCTCCTCAAGATCCACTACATGTCCGTACTGTGTGCGCTGGGGGAAAAAATCCAGTGTTAATACACAGCCTTTTTACAGAGCCCATGCTAGCCGATCCGTCTGCGCACGGCCCATGTTCCCATGTTGCTCTATGTAGCTGTCCCAAGACAAGGGAATGTGGGCGCATGCGCAGATGGATAAGGTAGCGACAGTGTGGGCTCTGGAAAAAGAATCCAGTGTTAATACAAAGCCTAGGCTCTGTGAACAGGCATAATGCTAGCTACGGTGGGGCCCCTAAGTTACCAGTTTACAGAGCTAGGCTGCGTATTTGAGTTTTCGGCCTTTTTTCGATATGCCAAGTGTTTTCCGCCTTTTTCCAACGAAGATGGTGAATGTGGTCTGGTCTGTTTGTGTGTGTGTGTGTCTTTGTGTGACAAACAAGGTTTTCCCGCCCTTTCCCCCCACCAAGGATATTAGTCAATGTGTTGTCTTCGGTCTAAATTCATCATCTAGAAACAGTACACTATTCGCTTCATTAAAACACTATGAAATTACATATATTAGACAGGATGCAGTGAGGACGTTATATAATAAGTTAATACATTTAAATGGTGTAAAATTATTTTAAGTTGACTCCCATACTCTATTTGTATTACCAGTAAGTATTTCAGCTCCATATGCACCTGTTGTTTTCCGTTTTTATATTTTTGTTTACCAAGAGAAGTAACCTCTATTATTCTCCCACTTTTAGAGAACTTTGCCTACTTGGCAAGAAAATTGAGTGCTCCAAGAGCAAATGAAACAAATAGGGGAACTACTGCAAGTGAAGGAGTCCCCCCATTCCAAAATCCCTCTGGAGCTATCCGTAAGTTTGGCCATTATGAGTGTATGATCAATTGAAAAATGCAATTGTGTCTGAAATGTTGTATAAAGGTACTAGGGCTACAACAAGTGATATGTAAAAAAAAAATAGCTTACGGCCCCCACACACATCCTACCTCTACTGCGCGTCTGCGTCTGACTTTTTGTCACAGACTGTGAAATCAACGTAGAGCGAGCACACATCCAACCTCAGACGCACTGCTGAGGCGCGTCGGAGGCACGTCTGCAGCGACGCTCCCCTTCACCTCAGGAGGCTCGCCTATTTTTTTTCTGAGAGCAGCGCGTCTCTCGCGTCTCTGTGCTTTAACTGATAGGAAATACTCTGCTGACAGTCATACCAGCAGCATTCACTCTAGTTACACGTTTACCCGGTGTGTTTATTTCAAAATAAAACATCCCTCAGTCGTATAAGCGAATAATCCCTTTATTTCACGATTTAATTGTGCAATCAAAATCCGAGAGATTTAAAACCAAATTTTCAATTAGTTCTGGCATTTCATTTTTGGATAAATGACACATATAGAGATCCAATATAGTGAAGAAATAAAAAAGATCATGATGAGCGCAACAGTTTTCAGTTGCTCTATCTGTGTCTACGGCCTTCTTCTTCCCCGACCACACCCCCCCCCCCCTCTCTCTCCCGTATAAATCAGTAAAGTGTTTTTTGAAATACTCTGCTGAGAGTCATATTGACTTCATACTGGAAGCTTTCGCTGTAGTTTCACCATTTCCTGGTGGATCCCCTTCAAAATAAAACTTCCAACAAGCGAAAATATGGCAGAAAAAAATGGCAATGGGGCGCACGGATTACTGTCCAGACTCAATATAAATCATACATCATAGATGACATGAAAGAACTTCATTTTTAAAGGGAATTATCTATGAAAACTCTATGTAGAAAGATAGGGCTTTTAGAAGCAGCAGCTGCTGAGACGTTGCATGTGTGTCCGAGAAGAGAGGCAGCAGTAAGGTAACGCGACGCGCTCCAGAGGTAGACGCAGGATGTGTGTGGGGGCCGTTATTATTATTTTTGCACATGTGCAGACATTAACTCCCACGCCAGTGTTCCACGGTGTACTGATAGTAGAAAGTTAGTTGTTGAACAAAATGATTGCTCTTTGCAGGCCTTGGTTCGCCAGACCCACCGAGGTATGGTTGATTTGCAGTGGAGGATCGGGCCTAATGAAAAGTAAGGCAAATCCCTACATTTTTAATTCTTAGATTATTTATTTTATCTAATTGTATGTTACTGTTATTTCCTGCCAGCACGTTTAGATTATTAACCATTATTTATTTGACTAAAATAATTTTAATTGTTGTTTTAGCTGTATTAATGGACTGATATGACTTGTAATCAATAATCAAATATATATTCTTATTCCTCCAGATTCAGAACCCCACATAATGAGTCTGTTACGAAAAGCCTAATCCAGGCACTTTCGCGATTTGGGGCAGGGATGGACCCACAGCTCATGCGAAGTAAGTATTAAGCCTAGTTTCAACTAAGTGGTTCGGTCGAACTGTATTTGTGCCTGCTTTTATGTCTTTTGTAAATCACATGCATGCTTAAACAACTTGTTGAGGAAATATCTCTCATGCTTTCACTTTCTCTCTGTGGTCTATTATTATTTTTTAATTATTTTTTATTTTTTTGTTATTTCCAGAAGCCTGCAACAGGGCGTATGAAAACCTAAAAGCCCAATCCAGGATGGAGCCAGGGGGCAGTAAGGAGGTCATACTGAGGAGGAAGCTTATCACGAGCCGTCGAGATAGGGTGAGATATATTTTTATTAGCCTACCTTCCATAAAAAAATAAACAAGCCTCAGTGCTAGGGCTGCATCTAACCATTATGTGAACAATCGATTAATCTGACCTCGCCCATACATTGTTACAAAGGCTGTAGTGAGACTGTCACCCGCGGCAGTTGATTTTATATACTATCTATGCCCACGACACAGACGTGGCCGTTAACAGTTTAAAACACGGCAAGGGCTAACGTGCTGCTATGTTTGGCTGCGCACAGCTACTGATCCTGGGTCAGCCACAACGTTAGAGTGACTGTAGTGCAGAGCGGGTGGGATGTACGGGGCGGATCATTATGTACATGCGTTAAAAAAATAACACGTTAATTTCAGAAATGAATCACCCTGCATTAACACGTTAATTTTGACAGCCCTACTTATAACACATCTTGACCGGAATATTTTTTATCCCAAATATGATTTTATTCCTGGACCTGTTTTGTTGGCAAAAAAAAAACAGTTCTACAGGCTCACAATTTTTTATTTTTTATTTTTTTTAGCTCTTCAAGAAGAGGGTCAAGGTGGCCAAAACAACACTCAGTCCAGAAGACTACCTGTTCTTGAAAGGCGCTGATCCTTGTTTGATGTCGGATGAGGAAAAAACTTTTTATACATTTTCTTCCCCTGTGGCGTGCACCACGTCTCAGCACCATCATCATGTCCTGCCAGCTGGAGCTAGACAAGAACAGGAGGAAGGGAGTGGATCCACGCTCAACCCACCACCGGATTCCCTCAAGACAAGGGTCCAAAAGATCAGCCCCTGCCTCCAGGAAGGAGGAATATTATGTTCAAGAGGAGGAGGAAGTTATTTAGTCTTTATTTGTTATTGCCGGTGGTGGGTTGAATGTCGATCCACTCTCTTGGCTTTGTTGATGTGACAGTTTATAGTTTTATTCTTGCCTTCACATGCCTTTACGCTGCTTCCTGCGGACTACTTCGGAGATGTCGGCTGTTGCTGTGGCTCACGTTGTGGAGGGCCAGTTGTCCTGCAGGCGGTGCGGCCGCGTCCCCTGCTGTCCGTCCGTTTGTGGGGGGCTGCGTCACAGGTGTGGGGCGGTTTGTGTGCCCCCTCGTCACCGACGGTGGGCATGCATATTGTACCGCCTCTTGGATGCATTCTCCATGGGCGGGCGGGCGCGGGCGTCAGGGGACGCGGCCGTCCCCCTTTTCTGGCAGGACGGCTGGCCCTCCACAACGTGAGCCACAGCAACAGCCGACATCTCCGCAGTAGTCGAGACTCCAGTGACCCTTCGTAGCGAGCGGGGCTAGGAAGCGCTCGCTTCAGGTTTATGTTCAAAATAAGGTCTTAATTGACTTGATGTTTTGCCAGTTAAAGCCACTACGAGTAATTTTGTCGGTTGGCGGCCCCTTTGAACAAAAGCGGTAGTATTTTTACGACGCCAGCTGTTTTCTAGCGTGTGTCGGCCGTGAGAGTGTCAAATGATTAAGACGCAATATAGTGCATGTCCGTGTGTTGAAAGTGTGAGGGCACCGGACTCTTTTCGGCCCTGTGAGAGTGGTTAGTGACACTGCATCAACTAATGCCAGTCAGTGCTACACACACCTGATTGCAATGAGTTGATGCAGTGTCACTAACCACTCGCACAGAGCTGAAAGATTCCGTGTCCTCACAGAAAGCGAATGAACGAGAGACGGCAGTTAGTATGGATCACGATGAGGTAATGTGTTTGTGTTGTTGATGTAAATAATGATTATTTCAGATGAATAATGGTAATCTGATGATGGTGAAGCAAAGCAAACTTCGTTTTAGTACCACTCATTCATTTAGGAGTAAACCTGCAGTCCAGTTCACTCCTGTGAAATTGTGTACACGTTGCTTTATCCCTTTTAGCTTTTCTTCATTGCATTTTCTTTTTTTTTCTTAATTAAAATTATGTTATGTTTATTGTTTTATACGGAGGTGACATCTGGGGGGGGGGGATCTGTTTGCCCGATTTAGTGATCTGTTTGCATAACTTAATAATCTGTGGCAACACTTTATTAAATTAAAATGTTATCAAAAATGAGACACAATTTAAAGAGTATTTTTATGTGTTTTTTTTTTCTGTGTGCTTCAAAATATGACTACATCTTTCCTCTGAAATACACATGTAGTCTAGCCTGATAAAGTGTGTTTACAATAAGAATTGTGTGTGGCATTAACAAAAGCCCAAATCAAAAAATATATGAGTGCCAATTTTCAGAGACAATCCAATGGATGCAAGTATTCACAGTAAGTTTGGTCAGATTTGAATCATCTTTGAATAACATGATCATGAAGAAAATATCTTATTTTATTTCACAAGCGGGACATTGACTGCTGCACTTGTATTCCACTGAGTAATGATGGTAGAAAATGAGCACAACATTGTTTTCTGGATAATATTGTATCACACTATTTCTGTAGTATCTTGATATACTGACAGATGTGATATGTGACAATCAAAATACGTCATATAAGGGAAATATCTAAAATCCATATTCTGATAGTATCAAATTGGTCCCATATCAACTCAAGATATGCTCCTGATATGAAAATGGCAAATTCAGTGGTCGGAGAGTATCCAATACGGATTTTGTCATATATGGGTCATACTTTTACAGATTTGAA
>CM047512.1:28280930-28288430 GCA_026122265.1 Ammodytes dubius | reverse complement strand
TGCAGTGTGTAGAATTTTGGGTTTTATTTCCTAGCAGATGTTGTAGAAAGTAATTAAAATATCCATGAATACGTTTAATCTAGTGCATAATAGCTGATTTTTTTCTTTTTAGAATAATAATTTTTTCCCTTAGAAAGGGATATATATGTCCATATTTCTGCATATTTTGGACCAAGGCCTTGTCACCGCCATCTTGAAAGTGTCAGAGTTGGAATGTCATCAGGTGCATTGTTTAGAAATTAGAATTGTTCTTGTCCTTGAAGGCCACTGTAGCTTCTGTTATTATTCGAAAGGGTTGGGGTTACCCAGGGAGTGTTGCATTCTAGAACTTTGTAGAACTTTCTTGATGATGTCATATTACACACTGCACCTTTAAAGCATCTGTGGGCTGTTTCATTATGCTATTCCAGGCCAGGATTGATATGAGTTATAGTTCTTTGGTGAAATTTCAGGAAAAGGAAACTAATGGTTATAAAAATCTACTTTAAATGTTAACTAGTTAACTTTGTCGGCTTTGACCAAAAAGGTTATTGGCTTTGAGAAAGATGGTACAAAGTTAGGGGGCGCCCTTAGCTCAGTTGGTAGGGCGTCCCCCCATGAGCCTCGGCCAGCAGCGGACCCGGGTTCCATTCCAGCCCGCGGTCGTTCTCTGCATGTCACTCCCCTCTCTGCCCCATTTCAACTCTGTCTCTACACTGTCAATAAAGCATAAAAATGCCCCAAAAAAATAAAAATCTTAAAAAAAATAAAAAAAATAAACAAATACAAAAAATATGGTACACAGTTGCATTATGGGAAGTGTAGGAACTTTAATCTATAATAGCCCACTGACTTAGTTAGGATGTCCACACTTCAATGTGGGCAATGAGTTCTTAATCTGTTCCTTTTGCATCCAACAATTTTGTTGAAAGAGGACAATTAAAAGCTCTAGCACTCGGTACAACCCACTTGGGCGACTGTGTCTCAGGTGGTAGAGCGGGTCGGCCAATGATCAAAGGGTTGGAGGTTCGATTCCCGCCCTGCCACCTGTGTCATAGTTATTGTGTCCTTGGGCAAGAAGACACTTCACCCACCTTGCCTCGTGTGAATGTCGATAGTTAGCCTGCTATCGGTGTATGAATGTGTGTGTGAATGGTAACGTGGGAAAGGAAAACAGGTCTCCCTTGCAAAAGAGTCTTCGGTCTCAATGGGATTTACCTGTATAAATAAAGGTTAAAAACACACCTCACCTCTACACTTCAATTGTATCTGAACGATTATATTATTTATCCTAGTGCCAGGTTCAGCACCTTGGACAGCGACTGAAAAATTGAAGTGAATTTAAACCTTTCTGCTCTTCTGGACACACACACACACACACACACACACACACACACACACACACACACACACACACACACACACACACAGAGACACACACACACACGTACGTCATTGCACCACTAGGTCACGGTACCTGCACACATGCTGAGGTCAGGGTCACACATGGCCCTAAACGACATACACACGCACACACACACACACACACACACACACACACACACAGACAGACCGAAATACACACACACTCACCTATTGTCTACCTCCATTAGCTTTGCTTTGTTGCACTGACCTGGCCTGGCCTAGATCTACTTTGCTGTTTTTGCCGTTTCGCAAGAGACAGAGTGTGTGTGTGTGTGTGTGTTGTGTGTATGTGTATGTGTATGTGTGTGTGTGTGTGTGTGTGTGTGTGTGTGTGTGTGTGTGTGTGTGTATTATGCTTTTCATGTGAATGACGTGTGGAAGTATGAAGTGCTTTTGTTACCTGCCAGGTCTGAGGAGAGGTGCTGCTGTGTCTTTGTGTGTGTGTGTGTGTATTTTTAGCGTGTGTGTGTCGGTGTGCGTGCCTTTGTGCCTGTGTATTTTTTGAGCTTCTGTGTGTGTCTATGAATGTGTATTTCTGTGTGTGTGTGTGTGTGTGTGTGAGTGTGTCAATGCACGTGTATTTATACGTGTGCGTGTGTGTGTGTGTGTGTTTGTGTGTGTTTCTGATTTGTGGCATGTGTGTGTGTGTGTTCGCCTTTCTGTGTGTGTGTGTGTGTGTGTGTGTGTGTGTGTGTGTGCTTGTTGCCGGCGGCTACGTGGCTCTGCGGTTGAAGCTTTTCTTCACCTGACCTAAACTTCACATGAAGGAGAAAATGTTCCTGTTTGTCTGAGAGAACACAACATGTCTGAAGGTTTGATTAGGTTGTGTCAAAGGTAGACAGGTGTGTGTGTGTGTGTGTGTGTGTGTGTGTGTCTATGCATGTGTATCTTTGTGTGTGTGTGTGGGTTTTGCTCTCAGTGTGTTTGTGTGTGTGTGTGTGTGTGTTGCTCTCCGTACTTGTGTGTGTTTTGCTCTCCGTGTGTGTGAGTATGTGTGTGTGTGGGTTTTGCTCTCTGTGTGTGTGTGTGTGTGTGTGTGTGTGTGTGTGTGTGTGTGTGTGTGTGTGTGTGTGTGTGTGTGTGTGTGTGTGTGTGTGTGTGTGTGTGTGTGTGTGTGTGTGTGTGTGTGTGTGTGTGTGTGTGTGTGTGTGTGTGTGTGCGTGTGTGTGTGTGTGTGCGTGTGTGTGTGTGTGTGTGTAACTGCAGTCATAAGTGTTAACCAGCTTCCATTATTTTTTATTGAAGCAGCTTGTGGGTACTAACGTCCTACTCATACTAAATCCCTACTAACGTCCTACTCATACTAAAATCCCTACTAACGTCCTACTCATACTAAAAGCCCTACTAACGTCCTACTCATACTAAAATCCCTACTAACGTCCTACTCATACTAAAGCCCTACTAACATCCTACTCATACTAAAATCCTACTCATACTAAAATCCCTACTAACATCCTACTCATACTCATTTTGATGTCAATTTGAGTATGTTGTGGTTGTGTATCCGTATTCCCAGATGAGTACTTACTTCCGGGAAGATTTTGTGTATGGATCGACAGGTTACTTTTCCTACTCAACCACCCCACAATGCATTGCGTCTTTTCAAATGACAAGGAACGTTTTTTTTTAAATTCTTTATTGCTTCTGTATACAGTCCGACGAACCTCGCATACACAATGGATGGTTAAGTAGACAGTATGTAGTAGAAACATGTTGAGTATGTAGGAGGGAGGACGTTAGTAGGGCTTTTACAACACAGCAATAGTGTCCTGCTTGAGCGTGTGTGTGTGTGTGTGTGTGTGTGTGTGTGTGTGTGTGTGTGTGTGTGTGTGTGTGTGTGTGTGTGTTGTGTGTGTGTGTGTGTGTGTGTGTGTGTGTGTGTGTGTGTGTGTGTGTGTGTGTGTGTTGTGTGTGTGTGTGTGTGTGTGTGTGTGTGTGTGTGTGTGTGTGTGTGTGTGTGGTGTGTGTGTGTGTGTGTGTGTGTGTGTGGGTGTGTGTGGGTGTTGGTGTGTGTGTGTTGTGGGTAGCTGTGTGTTGTACTTTAAGGTTTTGAACAAGTGTGTAGCTCCACCTTTTCGTCACCCTTTCAGGCGGCTGGCACCCCTACAGAGGAGTACCGAAAATGGGAGTGGCTTAGAGCGGTTAGGCGTGCTTTATATCTGTACCCTACCCAACTTTTGGCAAATGAAAAAGCCAAAATAACCGGACCGAACCCCCCACACACACACACACACACACACACACACACACACACACCATTTTTTTTCCCAGTTATATGAAGGCAAATAGTTTTTAAGCAATCTGGTTTTCTTCATATTAGTTTTGCAGTTGCTCAAACGTTGTATTTCCTAACAACATAGAACCGACTTCATCAATATTTCAAATGTAACTTCAGTAGAAGCAGTAAAGTGTCAGCCAGAATATACAGTAAACAGTATAGCGTAAGTCATGCACAAGGTGTCTGTGCTTTTTCTTTTCTTTCAAAGGTTTTTTTATTAAATGTTAGTAACGAAATTGTAGCACAATGAATACAATTTTTTTCCCCTTTTTTTCCCGAACATACCCCACCCACATCCCACCCTCACACCCAACAACACGAAATACACACTACAAGAAACAGAAAAAACAAACAAAAAAAAACACATAAAGAAATAAAATTAAATCAAATAAAAGAGGGGAGGGGGTAGCTACTCTTCTATAGTTGTTGTTGTTTTTTTTTTAAATAATTTAGGAAGGGGCGCCAAATTCTGTCAAATGTATTCTCGGATCCCTGGGTAGTATAACATATTTTCTCTAAATTCATACATGCCATAATGTCTCGAATCCAATGTGAGTGGGAAGGAGGAGCAGGATCTTTCCACTTGAGTAGGATAGCCCTACGAGCAAGTAATGAGGTGAAGGCTAGTACCCTCAGCTTCACTTTAGGCAAGCTCGAGTGTCGGTGCTTTTTAAACATAAACTTTTGGATCTGAAAATGTTTTGGAGGTTTATCCTTTTCATTTATTTATTCTCTTTACTCATATAAGAGTTCATGCTCTGTGGCACTGTAAATATTTTACTGAGAAAGTGTGTTAAGTTATGTGTAATGTTAAATCAATGTGTTGTCTGTGTGTGTGTGTGTGCGGGTGTGTGTGTGTGTGTGTGTGTGTGTGTGTGTGCGTGTTTGTGCGTTTGTGTGTGTGTGAGAGTGGTGTTAACTATAGAAACACTTCCTGAACTCAGTTTGATGGTTGTAATGTTTCTGTAATGTTAAATCAATCAATGTGCTGTTTCAAACTTTCCTTATTGAATATTAATGTGTTTTTAATGTATAATACAACATATCAATGCTGTGTATTTGAAGCTGTTAACTTCAGACATCGTTTTACTTTAAACTTACGCTCTTTCTGGGGGCGCCCTTAGCTCAGTTGGTAGGGCGTCCCCCCGCATGGGCCTCGGCCAGCAGCGGACCCGTGTTCGATTCCAGCCCGCGGTCGTTCTCTGCATGTCACTCCCCTCTCTGCCCCATTTCAACTTTGTCTCTACACTATCAATAAAGCATAAAAATGCCAAAAAAAAATATCTTAAAAAAAAATAATGACTCTCTTTCTAACTTCAACCGATTTCAAACAGTGTTCCAGTGATCACATATTCCCTGTGAGGGAAGTTTGTGTATTCAGTTCACACCTTAGAAAAATGTTCACATATTTGACCCACCCAAAGTTACACACTGCACCTTTAACTGGGGCCCCTTTAAAATAACAGCTGGCCTTTAGTGACACATTTGACCATGCCTTATCTTTAGTTTACATTAAAGCTGCTACAAGGAACTTTTAAATATTTCTGAAACAGTCTCATCTTTCCTCTGATGATCATAAATGACATGTAACCGCAAACGAGGCCATCAGTGCAAAGAATGCTGTTTTTATATAGTTTTTCTTAATGCCTTTGTCATGGGTACACCCTCACCCAGGAACAACAGCTGGCGTAGTAAAAACTCTACTGCTTTAGTCCAAAGGGGGGTGAAAGAATTAACACAAACTGAAAGTTCCTCGGAGCACCTTTAATGCACCCAGAAGATTCCCATTTCCAGACATCATACACTGCTTAATTGGATTATTAATGGTATGGATTCCTTCATAGCTGTAATCTGAAGCCAGTATCGATTCAGAAAAGAATAATAAAAAATAAATCGTTAATAGGAATAGTGTTATTGATTAGCTAACACAGTGTGACAGTCCCTAAGGGAGCGACACATCGATTGTGCAGACAGGGAAAGAAACACACACACACACCACGTCACTACAGGCAAGGAGAAGGAGTGAGGGGGTGAAATGGTGTGTGTGTGTGTGTGTGTGTGTGTGTGTGTGTGTGTTGTGTGTGACTGACTGTGTATGTGTGTGGGGGGGGGGGTGGTGGGAGGGGGTGATTGTGTGTGTGTGTGTGTGAGGTGTGTGTGTGTGTGTGAGATTGACAGAGAGAGAGAGAGAGAGAGGGAGAGGGAGAGAGGTGGAAAAATTAGACAAATGCTGGTGTGTGTGTGTGTGTGTGTGTGTGTGTGTGTGTGTGTGTGTGTGTGTGTGTGTGTGTGTGTGTGTGTGTGTGTGTGTGTGTGTGTGTGTGTGTGTGTGTGTGTGTGTGTGTGTGTGTGTGTGTGTGTGTGTGTGTGTTGCATTTTGGATAATACTGTGATAATATCAGCCTTTTACTCTCCTAATCAGACAAGTTGCAGTGGACATATTTTGAGTCTTAACTGTGCACTGGTGGTGGTGGTGTAGTGGTGTTCTGGCAGTATCTCACACACACACACACACACACACACACACACACACACACACACACACACACACACACACACATACCAGCATTTGTCTAATTTTTCCACCTCTCTCTCTCTCTCTCTCTTCTCTCTCTCTCTCTCTCTCTCTCTCTCTCTCTGTCAATCTCACACACACACACACACTCACACTCACATACACACACACAATCACCCCACCCCACACACACATACACAGTCACACACACACACACACACACACACACACACACACACACACACACACACACACACACACACATACACAGTCACACGCACACACACACACACACACACACGCACGCAGTCACACACACACACACACACACACACACACACCTCACTCGATGCCTCATTATCCCTCTATCTGCCTCTGCTTTCTCTTTGGTTAGAATGTGTGTGTGTGTGTGTGTGTGTGTGTGTGTGTGTGTGTGTGTGTGTGTGTGTGTGTGTGTGTTGTGTGTGTGTGTGTGTGTGTGTGTGTGTGTGTGTGTGTGTGTGTGTGTGTGTGTGTGTGTGTGTGTGTGTGTGTGTGTGTGTGTGTGTGTGTTGTGTGTGTGTGTGTGTGTGTGTGTGTCTTCTCTGTCAATACTGTGTCTACCCACGCTCTCTCGCTATATATAGAAAGCTGCCGTCTCCTCACAATCACCCACCCGCCCACAGGCCTCTATACCTCCTCTATTCCGCTTGCCATCAAACATTCTCTCTCTCTCTCTCGTATTCGCTTCAAAAACAAAACCGTAGCGCCAGGGATGGAGAGATGAAGAGAGGAGGAGAGAGAGAGAGAGAGAGAGAGAGAGAGAGAGAGAGAGGGGTGGACAAAAGTAGACAAATGCTCATGTGAGTGTGTGTGTGAGAGAGAGAGAGAGAGAGAGATGGAAACATTCTTTTGTTTTCGCTTCATAAACAGAAACGTATCGCTAAGGATGGAGAGATAAAGGGAGGAAGAGAAAGAGAGGGAGAGAGGGAGAGAGAGAGAGATAGAGAGAGAGAGAGAGAGAGAGGGAGGTGGAAAAACTTAGACGAATGCTGGTGTGTGTGTGTGTGTGGGGGGGAGGAGAAATAGAGAGAGAGAAAGAGAGAGAAATAAAGAGAGAGAGAACAAGTGTGTGTGTGAGAGGTGATACGAGAAATGATAGAAGTTAAAAAGCCCCTGACTCAGAGTGAGAGAGAGTAAATGAGATGCTTATGGAGCGGTTTAGAGAATACAGGGTGTAAAGGTGGGTGAGTTATGGCGCTCCCTTTTACATTATATTTGGTACTGGCCTTAATCTAGTATCAGGTACTTTTGTGTAACACGC
>CM047512.1:28235930-28240930 GCA_026122265.1 Ammodytes dubius | reverse complement strand
CTCTCTCTCTCTCTCTTCCTCTCTCTCTCTCACACACACACACACACACACACACACACACACACACACACACACACACACACACACACACACACACACTCAGACACACGTACACACACACACACACAAACACACACACACACACACACACACACACACACACACACACACACACATACAGATACACACACACTCTGTTTGAATAAGAATGAATTGACTTTTAATCCTCTCTCACCAAAACAAATCGATTGCAAGATTAACTAACTTCTAACTCTTTTACTTTGAGAGAAATTTAAACAAAAAACTAATTATCTGGCGAGGTGTGCATTAGGGGGGCGCCCTTAGCTCAGTTGGTAGGGCGTCCCCCCCCCCCATGGGCCTCGGCCAGCAGCGCACCCGGGTTCGATTCCAGCCCGCGGTCGTTCTCTGCATGTCACTCCCCTCTCTGCCCCATTTCAACTCTGTCTCTACACTATCAATAAAGCATAACAATGCCAAACGAAATATCTTTAAAAAAAAAAAATTATACATTGTGCATTCAGATCGGGAATGTTTTTATACAATAATTAGGGGGCCAAGCCCGAGCAGGAGCTGGGACCAGCGTTTTGCACAGCAACGCGGTTCCCAAGCCCTGCGGGGCAGGGAACCCTATTGTTTTTGTAAGGATTATTAGGGGGCCAAGCCCGAGCAGGAGCTGGGACCGCGTTTTGCACAGCAACGCGGTTCCCAAGCCCTGCGGGGCAGGGAACCCTATTGTTTTAGTAAGGATTTTTTTTATTATACTTACCCTGCTGAAACTGTGTCCACAGCCCAAACCGTAAAGGGTGCAGACATGCCAATTGCATGACTAGATCCAGGTCCGTCCGGACTACGCATACAACAAAATTCAGACATGCCGGCCACTAGGTGGCGCTAACACCAAAGAAAACGCGTTTGGGGTCATAACTCCCACACCGAACGTCCCACAGTCAAAATCTTTATATCCACAGATGCACTGGAGTCAGCTGCATCATTTGGCATAGGCCACGCCCATTTGCGATATTATAGATTTTTCGCAAAATCGCGAAAACTGAAAAACATATTTTTCGCTACTCCTCCCACAATTTTTGGACAATTGACACCAAAGTTTGCACAGAACATCTACCGACCCACACGGAAAGAAATCATTCGAAAGAATTGTGATCCGACCTTCGATAACGAAACGGTAACGTTTGAAATATTTGTTGATTAGCTACGTTTTACGTAGAAATTCATAAATCCAAAATCATAAGTCGGATCAAGTCCAAATTTTAGACATATGTTGGGGCTACCCTTAGTTGCGTTCAATAAAAAATTTGGAGAATTTCGCCATAAGGGGGCGCCATAAATTAGGAAATTTTATATCTCCTAATTGGCCAGAGGAATTTTCTTAAAACTCACGTTAAACCATCAAGGGGCATACACGAGTCTATAGAAAAAATATGGCCAAGAAATAGTAATGTTTAAGGGACTTTTTAATAAAATTAGATTTTTTTTTTTTCCGTCAAAGAAAAAAGGCGGGAATGTTAGCATGTCCATTGACATTACATTGTGCAATTAGCTCCAGCGGCCATTTTGTCAAGGCTGACAATCTACTTTTGCTCATAACTCGCCAACCAAACATCGCGCATAAAAAAACTTGACATCCACTTGTTCTGTGAATTGAGCTGCATCGTTCCACCGTGGCAGTTTCGCGAAATTCATCCGTAAACAGCGATACCTATACAACTCCCGCACCGAACATCCCACGGTCAAAAACTTTACATCCACAGATTCCGTGGAGTGAGCGGCCGGCGCGGCGGTTGACGGCGAGTTGCGTCGGAGGCTTGGCCCCCGGTAAAAACTGCTTGCAGTTCTAGTTAGGGGGCCAAGCCCGAGCAGGAGCTGGGACCGAGCGTTTTGCAGAGCAACGCGGTTCCCAAGCCCTGCGGGCAGGGAACCCTATTGTTTTTGTAAGGATTATTATTATACTTACCCCCCTAAAACTGTGTGCACAGCCCAAACCGTAAAGGGTGCAGACATGCCAATTGCATGACTAGATCCAGGTCCGTCCGGACTACGCAGACAAAAAAATTCAGACATGCCGGCCACTAGGTGGCGCTATATCACGGAAAACGTCATAGCTCCCACACCGAACATCCCACAGTCAAAAACTTTATATGCACAGATTCACTGGAGTCAGCTGCATCTTTTGGCATAGGCCACGCCCATTTCCGTATATATAGATTTTTCGCAAAATCGCAAAAACTGCAAAACTGATTTTTCGCTACTCCTCCCACAATTTCTGGACAATTGACACCAAACTTTGCACAGAACATCTACCGACCCACACGGAAAAAAATCATTCAAAAGAATTTTGATACGACCTTCGTTGACGAAACGGTAGCGCTTTGAATATTTGAAAATTAGCTAACTGTTACTTCCTTGTACGAAAATATTCATAAATCCAAAACTATACATTGGATCAAGTCCACATTTTAGACATATGTTGGTGCTACCCTTAATTGCGTTCAATAAATAAATCGGAAAATTTCGCCATAAGGGGGCGCCAAAAACACAAAAAGTATATATCTCCTCATCCACTATAGCCTATTTCTATGCTATTTCTTTTTGCTCATTACTCCCCAACCGAACATCCCAGAGTCAAAAACTTTACATCCACAGATTCTGTGAAGTGAGCGGCCGGCGCGGCGGTTGACGACGAGTTGCGTCGGAGGCTTGGCCCCCGGTCAAAACTGCTTGCAGTTCTAGTTATTATTATTATTATTTGTCGCCGCTAGAACTGCGTGCACAGCCCAAACCGTAAAGGGTGCAGACATGCCAATTGCATGACTAGATCCAGGTCCGTGAAATCTCAGCATACAACAAAATTCAGACATGCCGGCCACTAGGTGGCGCTACAACGAAGGAAAATGCGTTTGGGGTCATAACTCCCACACCGAACGTCCCACAGTCAAAAACTTTATATCCACATATTCACTGGAGTCAGTTGCATCATTTGGCATAGGCCACGCCCATTTGCGATATTATAGATTTTTCGCAAAATCGCAAAAACTGAAAAACATATTTTTCCCTACTCCTCCCACAATTTTTGGACAATTGATACCAAAGTTCGCACGGAACATCTACCGACCCACACGGGAAAAAAGCATTCAAAAGAATTTTGATCCGACCATGGATAACGAAACGGTAGCGTTTTAAATATTTGTTGATTAGCTACGTTTTACGTAGAAATTCATAAATCCAAAATCATAAGTCGGATCAAGTCCAAATTTTAGACATATGTTGGGGCTACCCTTAATTGCGTAAAATAAAAAATTTGGAGAATTTCGCCATAAGGGGGCGCCATAAATTAGGAAATTTTATATCTCCTAATTGGCCAGAGGAAATTTCTTAAAACTCACGGGAAACCATCAAGGGGCATACACGAGTCTATATAAAAAATATGGCCAAGAAATAGTAATGTTTAAGGGACTTTTTAATAAAATGAAAAAAAAAAAATTCCGTCAAAGAAAAAAGGCGGGAATCCGAATCTCAGCTAGCATGTCAATTAGCTCCGGCAGCCATTTTGTCAAGGCTGACAATCTGCTTTTGCTCATAACTCGCCAACCAAACATCGCACATTAAAAAACTTGACATCCACTTGTTCTGTGAATTGAGCTGCATCGTTCCACCGTGGCAGTTTCGCCAAATTCATCCGTAAACAGCGATACCTATACAACTCCCACACCGAACATCCCACGGTCAAAAACTTTACATCCACATGTTCCGTGAAGTGAGCGGCCGGCGCGGCGGTTGACGACGAGTTGCGTCGGAGGCTTGGCCCCCGGTCAAAACTGCTTGCAGTTCTAGTTTATTTTATTTTGGTATGACTGGTTTCATTAAATATAACTGTACTTGATGTTGTAGGAAAAGTACATTCTAATAAGACTATTTCGTAACTTTAAAGGTGTATTTTGTAACTTTTTTTAAGTCTATCAGCTCGACAAGATGGATGGATAGATGGATAGATAGATAGATAGATAGATAGATAGATAGATAGATAGATAGATAGATAGATAGATAGATAGATAGATAGATAGATATATAGATGGATAGATAGATAGATAGATAGATAGATAGATAGATAGATAGATAGATAGATAGATAGATAGATAGATAGATAGATAGATAGATAGATAGATGGATGGATGGATGGATGGATGGATGGATAGATAGATAGATAGATAGATAGATAGATAGATAGATAGATAGATAGATAGATAGATAGATAGATAGATAGATAGATAGATAGATAGATAGATAGACAGACAGATAGATAGATAGATAGATAGATAGATAGATAGATAGATAGATAGATAGATAGATAGATAGATAGATAGATAGATAGATTAAAGTCACACCCAGGCTCACACAATCATCAAGACAGGCTTTAGGGAACACCTGATTTCTACAAACTAACTTCTCCTGACGAGAATGACCCACAACCTCTAACAGCTTACAATTCTACTGAATACTGTGTGTGTGTGTGTGTGTGTGTGTGTGTGTGTGTGTGTGTGTGTGTGTGTCCCTCCGTGTGTGTGTGTGTGTGTGTGTGTGTGTGTGTGTGTGTGTGTGTGTGTGTGTGTGTGTGTGTGTGTGTGTGTGTGTGTGTGTGTGTGTGTGCATGTGTGAAGGGGTTACAGTCAGGACTATGGACAGCATTGTGAAAGGGACGATTGGTGTTAAATTGGGGTGAAAAGAGGCTTAGGTATAGATAGAGAGAGTGTGTCTGTGTGTCTGTGTGTGTGTGTGTGTGTGTGTGTGTGTTAGAGAGAGAGAGAGAGAGAGAGAGAGAGGAGAGAGAGAGAGAGAGAGAGAGAGAGAGAGAGAGAGAGAGAGAGAGAGAGAGAGAGAGAGAGAGAGATGGTCACCCTTCAGTCCACCCATGGATTACTAGCCACAGAGACATTGACAGGCTGAAAACCGCGGGCTTACAATGT
>CM047512.1:28190930-28198430 GCA_026122265.1 Ammodytes dubius | reverse complement strand
TGAGATCATTACATGGGGGGGGGGGGAGTTGACATATTATTTGTTTATTTATTTGATTCAATTTATTTCAGACACATATATAAAAAAAATAAAAATAAATGAAAAGCATGAAAATACAATAAAAAAAATATGTTCAAATGATTTCACAAAATAAATAAAAATAAACAAAACATAAACAAATAACATATTGAATCTTGCAACATCAACTATGACTAGAAGTAGATATACGTTACCATCAGAATAGTTGGATTTAACCCACTCGCGTTCATGGTTCAGTGGTTAGAGCCCCCCCATCCCCCTCCATAGAGTCTCAGTCCTCTTCACAGCAGACCCGGGTTAGAATCCAGCCCGGGTCGTTCTCTGCATGTCATTCCCCTCTCTATCCAATTTAATCTCTGTCTCTCCAGCAAAAATACTAAAAAATAATCTTAAAAAAAAAATTGTTGGATTTGTTTTGGGTGTGAAAATACCCTATTCATTGGGACATCCTGTACACTGCTTACAATTTACTAGAGCAGTGTCCAGAATTCTTGGTACATAGTAATTGTGAGGAGCTCCAGGAACAAAAAATGAAATTGGGCTCCGGACCAAGAACCTGCCAAATCTTTACTTTCTTCCTCTGGGCTCGCTTGTGTTTGAGTAATAGCCAATACACAGAAACCAGAGGCACGGATAAATCACACCACACACACACACACACACCAAACACACACACACAGAGAGTCAGACAGAGACACACACACACACACACACACACACACACACACACACACACACACAGAGAGAGAGTCAGACAGAGACACACACATACACACACACACACACACACACAACACACACACACACACACACACACAACACACAGAGAGGGAGTCAGACAGAGACACACACATACACACAAACACACACACACACACACACACACAACACACACTCTCAACACACACACACACACACACACACTCACACTCACACTCACACACACACACACAGAGAGAGTCAGACAGAGACACACACACACACACACACACCAAACACACACGCACGAGGCACTTATAAATCACTCTATAATAAAATATTGTCCCTATTTTTTACAGCAGCGTCAAATGTATCTGAATGGTACAACAGGATTTAGCTGGATTACGTTTAGACCTAATAATATGGGAAGCAGTTTTATTTAATACATTTTGGGTTGCCTTCGCATTTAAAGGTGGAGTCAGTGATTCTGGAGAACGCTTGTTGTCAAAATCACTTTTTGTCAAAATCAGTGAATATCTCCTCATGATCCGCTACCTGTCTGTACTGTGTGTGCTGGTGGAAAAATGGTGTTACTGCACACACAGCCTAGGCTCTGTAAACAGGGCATATAAAACGTAGCTATAGCAACATTTTGGAATTATTTTGGTTAAGATTTTATAATTGCACCAACCAGTGGCGTGCATATACTCTCTAAAGGTCACACACACACACACACACAACACACACACACACACACACACACACACAACCACACACACACAACCACACACACACAACCACTCAAAACGCCCCCTTTGATGTGACCTACAGGCAAAAAGGAGCAATTCAGAGGGCTCATGTGTTACTAGGATGTCCATATGGTGAGAAATAATTGTTGCCATAATGTCACACCAGACGGGCACACACCACACACACACACACACACACACACACCACACACACACACACACACACAGCCTCTCAATGCCCCGTGTGTGACCTCATGGTAAGTGTGGAAGTCCCTTTACAGCCGACGGGTTGAATACACTAGTTTGGAATAATGATTTTTTAAAAGGGCATTTAAAGGTGAACGCTGGTTGGCAAAATAACTTTTTGTCAAAATAACTTTTGGCCAAAAACACACACACACACACACACTAACGCGTATACACACACACACACACACACACACTAACGCTATACACACACACACACACACTACGCGTATACACACACACACACACACTAACGCGTATACACACACACACACACACACACACTAACGCGTATACACACACACACACTAACGCGTATAACACACACACACTAACGCGTATACACACACACATGTAACACACACACACACACACAACACACACACACACACACACACACACACACACACACACACACACACACACACACACACACACGGCAGGCACCTCCTGTCCTATAGAGGGGAGAGTTACCAACTGCATCATTTTCTATAACGCGTATACACACACACACACACACACACACTAACGCGTATACACACACACACACTAACGCGTATACAAACACACACTAACGCGTATACACACACACACACACACACACACTAACGCGTATACACACACACACTAACGCGTATACACACACACACACACACACACTAACGCGTATACACACACACGCACACACACACTAACGCGTATACACACACACACACACACGCACACACTAACGCTTATACACACACACACACACACACTCCACCCCCCCCCTACACACACACACACACACAACTCTAACTTGTATTCTTTCAGGAACCCATAATCTAACACATATATATATACACACTCTCTCCCTCTCTCTCCCTGTCTCTCCCAGGAGCCCATAATCTTCTCTGGCCACAGACTGAGTAAGGAGGAAGACTCCATCTGGTTCAGGTCGGCTGAGATGGAGGACAACGGATTCTACACCTGCGTTCTGAGGTAACCCCCGGCAACGGCACAACCCCACACACACACACACACACACACACACACCACACGCACACACACACACACACACACACACACACACACACACACACACACACACACACACACACACACACACACACATAAGGAAGGCCTGTCATCATAACAACTCACTACAATGACCAATGAATGACCCCGGAATGAACAAAAAAAAATAATTATTATTTAAACTAACATTCTCCCAAAAAGTTTAGATTAAGGTTTTTTTATGGTTCAACTGAAATCATTGTTGATAGCACAATCTAGTGTGTGTGTGTGTGTGTGTGTGTGTGTGTGTGCGCGCCTGCCTGCGTGCGTGCCTGCGTGCATGTGTGTGTGTGTGTTTGTGCGTGTTGTGTGTGTATCGCAAGACGCTACTCAAACCCAAATGGGAACTACAGGTCAAAGTAACATTGAGCTAAAAACACATCCACACTTTATTTTGAAAATATAACTTGCAGCCACTGAACATTAACATTAACTTCATACCATAACACAGACACGGCAGAATTATTAATTTTTACTAGGAAGCAAAAAACATAAATCATTTTTGCCCAGACTCTGAGATGCATCAGTGCTGTCTTGGAAATGCCTCTATATATTGTGTGTGTGTGTGTGTGTGTGTGTGTGTGTGTGTGTGTGTGTGTGTGTGTGTGGTGTGTGTGTGTGTGTGTGTGTGTGTGTGTGTGGTGTGTGTGTGTGTGTGTGTGTATTGTTTCTTTAATGGCAAAGGAACGACATTGGAATAAATTTCTGAGTGTGTCTTTTTATGTTTGAGTTAAAATGTGGGGATGTATTCAACACTGCTAGGCATCCAGATCAAGACATACAAATAACAATGGCCCCTTGCCCTTAGTAGTCAATATTTTAAAACTCATATGAATAGTATTTCAAAATAAAGAAAATTATTTATCAGACTTATGAGATATTTTACTGTGAAAATCTGCTTTGTATTTCAGTTGGGAAGAGTTGTCTTGTTTTGCACTTAGCATATCAAAACATTGTCTGTGTGTGTGTGTGTGTGTGTGTGTGTGTGTGTGTGTGTGTGTGTGTGTGTGTGTGTGTGTGTGTGTGTGTGTGTGTGTGTGTGTGTGTGTGTGTGTGTGTGTGTGTGTGTGTGTGTGTGTGTGTGTGTGTGTGTGTGTGTGTGTGTGTGTGTGTGTGTGTGTGTGTGTGTGTGTGTGGAATGCTGCCAGTTTACTAAATTGAATATGGGCAATATTGCTGCTGGCACCATAGAAGAAGTTGGCCTCAGTTCTAAAGTGTGTGGCCCTTTAGGGATGTGTGTGTGTGTGTTGCGTGTGTGTGAAGGTGTGTGTGTGTGTACCAGTTGCCTTTGTAGCCTAGAACAAGGCTTATTCTTGTCTACCTGTGTGTGTGTGCGTGTGTGTGTGTAATGAACTTAATTAACATAAACCGTCTCATAAATCTGTAACAAGTAAATATATGTTGCCTTCAGTGAGCCAGTTGGGAAGCGTTTTAAATAACACATGATTTATTTGTTTACTTGTTTTGTCTGTTAGTTTTAATGGAATGAATATGGAATATGGAATGAATATCCTAGAGGGAGAATTCCAGAATGTTTCACCCTGGGCATTCTATCTGTTTATTTTCAGTCATTCAGTTATACAAAGGTTTCATTTTGAAGGCTTGAGTAATGTTTTTTTGGCCATTGTTGTGGAGGTATATGTTATTTCCTCAGCATTGCTACAACAAAGGCGACAATTTCAAAGTTAGCATGACCAATAATCAGAAGTAAATGTTGAAAAAAGAGTAATAAAATAGGTATAATGTATAATAAACGGGTTACTAGATATAAAGACAGGCAAGGTAAAGAGGAGCTGTATTAAAAACTATAATATCTCGTGTTCTTTTGTTCGGATGTATGGAAGGTAAAAAATAAAAGATGACTGGAAAAAGTTTCAGAGTTCTCAGTTGTTGTTTAATGCAGTGAGATCACAGGACAGCGTATGCAGGAGTCAGTGACAGATAAAAAGTCAAAAAGTGATGAGCCTTTTCGACAGCAAGGCTTTTTAACATCTCTAAACAAAGTCTAATGATTGGTCTATCGTGCTGTCTTCTATCTTCTCGTCCAATCCTCTTCTTCCTCGCTTTCGACCTGCACTATGCCGACGTATAATTACGCTCCTGGCCTTGAATGTAACTTGTATCTATGGCTAGGTCAGCTGAGTAAGGTGTTTAACACTAGGCCATTGGTTGTAAAGCCCCTATCTCACTGGGCTGCGACTGTTTGCGACAAGACAGTTTTTTTTTCTTTTTTAAAGATTATTTTTTAGCTTTATTTGATAGTATGGAGGGAAATAAAGAAATGGGGAGACAGAGAGAGAGAGGGGGATGACCTGCAGTAAAGATCCACGGGTCGGATTTGAACCCGCGACCACTGCAACGAAGGCCGGAGCCGATATGGTACGCGCTCTATCCACTACGCCACTGTAGCACTTTAACTGCCTCATTCACTCAATGCAACTGTGTCTGTTGGTCCTTACGTCACGAAATGTGATGCATGGTAAAGGTTTTGTTTGTGTTAAAGCGACTATACACACATTAAAACATACTTATATAATATTATATTACATTATTGCCATAAAATGCAAATTCCCCTTTACAATTTACACACTGTGCCTTTAATATAAACAACAGCAATAGTCTATTTATCAGATCAAGGGCAAAATGTGCATTTAAAAGCACATTTATCAAGTTGGTTTGGCTCTAGTTATAGAAAATGATGCGGTTGGTAACTCTCTCCTCTATAGGACAGGAGGTGCCTGCCGTGTGTGTGTGTACGTGTGTGTGTGTGTGTGTGTGTACATGTGTGTGTGTGTACGTGTGTGTGTGTGTCTGTGTGTGTGTACGTGGGTGTGTGTTAATAAGGGACCCGGAGACAATGACAGACACCAAGCCCTAATTAGGTTGTCATGCTGTGAGAGAGAAAGAAAGAGAGTGTGTGTGTATGTGTGTGTGAGAGAGAAAGAGAGAGAGAGATAGAGTGTTTGTGTGTGTGTGTGTGTGTGTGTGTGTGTGTGTGTGTGTGTGTGTGTGCGTGCGTGCTTGTGCGAGAGAAAGAGAGTGTGTGTGTGTGTGTGTGTGTGTGTGTGTGTGTGTGTGTGTGTGTGTGTGTGTGTGTGTGTGTGTGTGTGTGTGTGCGTGCGTGCGCGAGAGAGACTGAGAGAAAGAGAGAGTCTGTGTGTGTGTGTGTGTGTGTGTGTGTGTGAGAGAGCTTATTAGGGAGGAAAGGTGTCAAGCCTTGGCAGCTAAAGGAGGGAGGAGGAGTGGGTGGGCGAGCGAGAGAGAGAGAGAGTCGGTTGCAGACAGCGATTGTGTCTCTGTATTGTCTCTGTGGTGAATTGTGTCTTAATGTCTTTTGTCTTTTATTCTCTGTTATTACACGGCACTGATAAACGCTGGGCTCTGATTGGTCAATAACGGGCATTCTAAGGTCTGTTATTTCTGGATAATGGCATTAAGCTGTTTATAGGATAATCCCCTGTTACTATGGGACCAAGGATATTGTTCTATTTGGTCATATTGATCGGCTGTTAGACGTTTACTAACAGTTAGGTCAACTACACATCCAGACAATACACTGGAACCGAATTATATAATCTATCTATCTATCTATCTATCTATCTATCTATCTATCTATCTATCTATCTATCTATCTATCTATCTATCTATCTATCTATCTATCTATCTATCTATCTATCTATCTATCTATCTACTGTCTGTCTGTCTGTCTGTCTGTCTGTCTGTCTGTCTGTCTGTCTGTCTGTCTGTCTGTCTGTCTGTCTGTCTGTCTGTCTGTCTGTCTGTCTGTCTGTCTGTCTGTCTGTCTGTCTGTCTGTCTGTCTGTCTGTCTGTCTGTCTGTCTGTCTGTCTGTCTGTCTGTCTGTCTGTCTGTCTGTCTGTCTGTCTGTCTGTCTGTCTGTCTGTCTGTCTGTCTGTCTGTCTGTCTGTCTGTCTGTCTGTCTGTCTGTCTGTCTGTCTGTCTGTCTGTCTGTCTGTCTATCTATCTATCTATCTATCTATCTATCTATCTATCTATCTATCTAGCAAAATACCAATTTGCATTTTTTTTCTATTTATATAAACCTATCTGTGTTTTAACCTTTCTAAATAAGAAAATGGCTGAACTATCAGCACAGCATATAAATTAAAGTTTTATATAGTATACATTTCAGCTGTGAAAAGTTTGTCCAACTAACTTTAATGATTTTCTGTGGGATAAATAGCTGCAGGGTGTATTGCTCTGCCCCTAACCCTCTGAAGGTGAAACCTGCTTCACTTCATATGGAATTCTGATCGCTACTGTTTCGATCAGACACACACACACACACACACACACACACACACACACACACACACACACACACACACACACACACACACACACACACACACACACACACACACACACACACACACACACTCTGATCGCTACTGTTTCTTCTGAAGCGTGTGAGTGTGCATGCTTAACATTAAATGTAATGCCAACATCAGGACATACTGGCAAAAGTATGATGAAAATTCTGGCATATTTTAAAAGGTAACTGAACCCCCTGTTTGAGCTACTGCATGATTTTGAAAAATGCTTACAGACCATGGATTCTAAAATTACCTTTGTTTTTAAACATTCCAACATCAGCCGGCCGACTTTCAGGAGGGAGGGGGGCGCGGTGTCTTTGAAGGAGGGGGCTAGCTGCTAGCTATCACTCTGAATGACATGACTTCATTGAAAAAT
>CM047512.1:28175930-28180930 GCA_026122265.1 Ammodytes dubius | reverse complement strand
CATTTACACACATACAGACACACACACACACACAACACACACACACACCCCACGTTTACATTCACCTTGAGCGGTTACAAAATCCGATGCTATTCAAAACACAATTCATCTTACACATCATTAAAAAAACTTTTTTTATTTTATTCTTTCGACTCAAGGACAAACAGTCAACCATATTACATCATAACTGGCATTAGGAGCACCAACCTAGCCTGGCACCGCCCGCCTTTCCTACTGCCACTCAATTTTAATTTCCCTTTAAATGTCTTCTAATGTGTTTTATGTATTTTAATCTTGCCCCTGTAAAGCACTTTGAGTGGCCTTGTTTTTTGAATTGTGCTATATAATATAAACTTGCCTTGCCTTGCCTTAGTAGTCAGTCTGGGTCCGCGGTAACATTTTCTTTACAAAGGAAGTTAGCATGTTTAGCTGGCATGCAACTTTTAATTTATCACGTGCTTCTGTTGTGATACGCACTAATATATTGTCTAAATAAGATCAAACACCAACATTTAAAGGGGCAGTGTGTAATATGACATCATCAAGAAAGTTCTACAAAGTTCTAGAATGCAAACACTCCCTGGGTAACCCCAACCCTTTAGAATAATAACAGAAGCTATTAGTGGGCCTTCAAGGACAAGAAACAATTCAAAATGTTAAACAATGCACCTGAGGACATTCCAACTATGACACTTTCAGATGGCGGCACTAGGCCTTGGGTCCCCAAAATATGCAGAAAAAATTGGACATATATGAGACCCTTTCTAAGGGAAAAATAAATAATTCAAAACATTTTTTTCAGCTTTTGTGCACTACATTAAATGTACTTATGGATATTATAATTACTTTCTACAAAATCTGCTAGGAAATAAAACCCAAAATTCTACACACTGCATGTTTAAGTCAATTCAAGTCTTTTTTCGTCTATCTCTGCCTTATGATCCATTCATACAGAGGAACTTAAATGACGTTTCTCTTGACCCACGATGCAATGAGAACAAATGGATAAAAATAAGATAAGACGAGAGATAGTTACAGTACCTTTTCTCATGATTAAACAGACCGTTTTATATTGAGGTTCAGCGGCTTTAACAAACATAATCCAACCAACTTTGTGTTTTAAAGTCATCAGTTTTAATGCTGTTACAGGCATTAAAAATCAACAAAACCACAAGGGTACCCATATTTTTGCACAGCCAGTTTTTCATAAGTGTATTTAATTTCATTAAAACAAAAAATACTGCTTTTCAAAAAATCTTTGTTTGGAAAACATCCCGTACTTAGCGTGTTCCTGGTAAATTAAAGACATTACCACTTTTATCTTTTTTTGTTTGTGAAAGCAGAGTCAAATTATTTTGCCGGCTGAGAGGGGTTCCCAAACTTTTTCATATGGACTGTATTATACAATAATGAATTCTAGATAGTGCAAACTCCAAACTGCAAAACAGTATAGAAAAAAGTAAATAAATAGAAAATGTACAAATGTTAAATAAATTGTAAAATGTTGCAATATTCAAAAGAACATTTACTCCTTTGCATGCCCAGTGGCCCATGTGGGATGTGTGTGTGTGTGTGTTGTGTGTGTGTGGTGTGTGTGTGTGTGTGTGTGTGTTTGTGTGTGTGCCACTGGTTGTGGAGGTGTGCGTGCCTGTTAACAGTTGTTGACGGTAGCAGATGGCCTGACCGCTTTTTTTTTAACAGTTTTCTACAGAAGCGACGATCAAAACAACTTCACACCAGGGAACTGAACTCCCCTGGCTCCTACACACACACACACACACACACACACTCACACACCACAACACACACACCACACACTACCACACACACACAAACACACACACACCACACTTGTAAATTGTGTTAAGTTTGGGGATATGGGGGTCGCTTGTGGGTGTAATGGTTAGCAAGCCCTGTGCTACCGTACTTTTGTATTTACATGTTTGTTCATTTTGTGTGTGAAGATCGGAAATGACAAAATTGGTCATAATCAAATTTTTTACCAATACTTTCACCATGACAACATAACTCTTACACTCTCTTTCTCTCTCTCCACACACACACACACACCACACACACACACACAACAACACCACTCACACCACAGACACAACACCACACACACACACACCCACCACACACACACACACACACCAACACACAGTTACATTTACAGGTTTTGGACAAATGCATGAGTGACTCAGGTCTCTGTTAGCCGTTAGCTGTTGGATGAATAAATACATTTGCCCATAACACGTCGACTCTGATTATTTGAGGTCGCTTAACTTGTCCAGAAATACAGACTGAATGTTTGTGTTGTATTAGCAACGTTGACCAGCTAACATTCACAACAAGGCAAAGGCAAGTTTGTTTCTATAGCACAATTAAGACACAAGGCCATTCAACGGACGGACAGGACAGACGGGACGGGAACGGACGGACAGACAAGGACAGACAGACAGATAGATAGTTAGATAGATAGATTGATGGATAGATGGATGGATGGATGGATGGATGGATAGATAGATAGATAGATAGATAGATAGATAGATAGATAGATAGATAGATAGATAGTTAGATAGATGGATGGATGGATGGTGGATGGATAGTTAGATAGATAGATAGTGGGAGAGACAGGGGCATGGAATACATCGAGATTAAAATAGATCAACTTACTTATTATGCATTTCTCTTTACAGGGGCAGTTCATACTGTCCAAGTTATCGTTTTGATTTTTTATATATTTTTCTAGTTGTCTGGAATTATGCTATTTATGTAAAGTTGCCTTGTGTTGCCTCAACATGTATGTAAACAAAGGGCCCCACCATAGCAAGCAAAATGCAAGTTTGTAGTTAAATCAATTGATTTATGTTATTAGAATGCAAACTTGAAGTATTTGTGTAAAAAAAAAAAAAAAAAAATCCAGATTATTCTATTATGTGTAAAACAGTTGGTGTCACTATGATGCCAATTTTCATATTAAAATAGCTTTGATGAATGTTGATGTACAAGTCATTAGGCTATACTGCACAATGACATCTGAAAAAGAGAAATTGGAAAACCAAGGAAAAAGTTATCTGTTATTTTCATAGAACATTTTGATTGAAAAATTATTCCACGCTTTTGCATTAGATTGAAGTATTGGAATATGTTTTAATATGTGAACAGGCATTGAAAATATATATTATTTTTATAGTTTTCAGATAATATAGCATTGTTTTTCACTGTTTTGTTAAATAAATAAGTGCAAAGTTGAGAAGTCAAAACGCATGGAGTCCACCCGAGTGGACATGTGTAAAACTCTCTGAAAAATGTGTGTTTAAAAAAAATTAAGTTATATTTTTTCTTTTCATGCCTAAAGAAGTATAAAAATCACTTAAGAAAAAAATCCAGACTAAGGATATTATAATTCATCCATGAAAGGGTTAATATTCGTAAAATAATAACATAATTAAAAATATCCCAATCTTGTGTCCCTACCCTACCAGGAACTCTACGTACTGTATGAAGGTTTCCATGTCGATGACGGTGGAGGAGAGTGACGAGGGGAGATGCTTCAGCAGTAAGATCAGACATCTGGAGAAAGCCGAGATCACGCACAGCAAGATGATCAGCTGCCCGGACATCGCAGACTACATGGCTCCATACAAGCAGCCGCAGATGGCCTGGTATAAGGTACGGGGGGGGGGGGGGGGGTGGTGGGGTGGGTTGAAACAAGGATCAATCTTTTCAATCTAATTTTTTTGTATTAGCATAAACAAGGCGTAAAAAGAAAATACATCAAGTTTAACGATTAGCTACATTAGACATCATGTTGGCTGATCAAATCCGTGTCTGTTTTTTTAAATTTTTTTTTATATAGATATTTTTTTGGCATTTTTTATGCTTTTTATTGATAGTGTAGAGACAGAGTTGAAATGGGGCAGAGAGGGGAGTGACATGCAGAGAACGACCGCGGGCTGGAATCGAACCTGGGTCTGCTGCTGGGCCCGGCCCAGGAGGGGGACGCCTTACCAACTGAGCTAAGGGCAGCCCCCTCATCCGTGTCTGTTTGGACTGAGGTCTCTTTCTCCAAATTCAAGTGTAGAGGAGAGTTTGCAGATACATACCAGTTAAATACAAGTTGTCACAATATTCAATTGTTCAAGTCTAAGTATTCTGTAGATTGTAACTTCATCTGTGTGTGTGTGTGTGTGTGTGTGTGTGTGTGTGTGTGTGTGTGTGTGTGTGTGTGTGTGTGTGTGTGTCCTGTGTATTGTTATGCTATATATCTAACTCTATTTATCTATGTCTGCTTTCAGGAGTGGTGAGCGTGTTGCGTGGCGCGGCTCCATCAGTGTGAACAGGACTCACCTCTGGATCCCCGCGGTGGAGGAGGGGGACGGGGGGAACTACACCTGTGAGCTCCAGTACGGCTCCAGGCTGGTCAGACGCACCACCGAGCTGAAGGTCACAGGTAGGAGAGAGAGAGTGTGGGCTGGGGGGGGGGGGGGCTGGTTTAAGTATGGATGGATGGATTTAGATGGATGGATGGATGGATAGATCCAGCCATGGATCATGAGTGGATTAATAAACAGATCCATTAACCTGCAATTTGTATTTTATTTGCTTCTTTTATTCGCTTTTAAATGTTTTATAATGTGTTTTTATGTATTCTAATCTTGCCCCTGTAAAGCACTTTGAATGGCCTTGTGTCTGAATTGTGCTACATAAATAAACTTGCCTTGCCTTGCCTAGAGTTGAATGAGTTTGAGTAGCTGGCAAGCCTACTGGTGCCATACTGGTTTCCGCTTCCACACAGTGTTCATGATTCTTTGCTTTTGATTAATGGATATTTCCATTACAAATGATTTGAGCTGGAACTGGACATGACATGTACAGGATACAGGATAGGACATGGGAGATATATTGGGTAGAGTTGCAGTAGTGATGATAAAATAATTGCAAAGGTTTTTTGTCAACTTCAGTTACTATCCCAAACCTAGAAATAGCCAGGTGTG
>CM047512.1:28140930-28143430 GCA_026122265.1 Ammodytes dubius | reverse complement strand
TAAAGCCTTCAGTGATGGCACATGGATTTTATACCTTCTGCTGTACGTCCAGGTTTTTTTCTTAGCAGTAGAATCAACAACTGAAACATTTCTTGGGATTTTCTCTGAGCTCCTGCACCAGTGTTGGTAAGAGTGACACCAGTTTGTAAACGCTGCCATACTGAGAAATACAGAGAGAGTTGTGTGGAGCTGATAGGCTTAATCAACTTTGTGTCCACTTTCTTGGCGATGGCTTGAATGTAACAGACATTCATTTGAATGAAAAAGTTATGCACTATATCTTTAAATGGTCACTTAGTCGAGCTGTCTATCAACTGGTCAGTTGGTAACGGAGTCACATTCTTCATTACACACACACACACACACACACACACACACACACACACAGCATCAGACGCACACGCACGCACACACACACACACACACACACACACACACACGCACACACACACACACACACACACACAGCATCAGACGCAGCGCTTTGTTGATGTGAGTGAGACAGATCTCGGGCTGTTTACTTCCATCTGTCAATCACTTTGCCCAAAACAAAAACAGCTTATTTTCCCTTTGCACTGCAGAGAAGGCACACACACACACACACACACACACACACACACACACACACACACACACACACACACACAGCTCATCAATCATACAGTGGCGTTTGCATTAGCGGCATACTTTCAAGGGCTGCGTGAAGGCTGCCATATGAAGATATATTCAGGGAGGAATTTCAAACAGGTAAATATCAATACTGCTGTGAATAATCTCACAATAGAAAATAAAATATTTAACGACCTGACTTTGAAACTAAACTGTGTGAATTAGGAACGCACAATGGAGACAGAATTACAGCAAGTTTAAAACTCTATTAACGGGGCGCTCCGGTGGCGTAGTGGATAGAGCGCGTACCATATCGGCTCCGGCCTTCGTTGCAGTGGTCGCGGGTTCAAATCCGACCCGTGGACCTTTACTGCAGGTCATCCCCGCTCTCTCTCTCTCTCTCTCTCTCTCTCTCTCTCTCTCTCTCTCTCTCTCTCTCTCTCTCCTCCTCTCTCTCTCTCCTCTCTGTCTCTGTCTCTGTCTCCCCATTTCAACTCTGTACTATCTAATAAAGCTTGAAAATGCCAAAAAGGGGCGCTGTAATCACCAACAAATAAAAGTTCCTTGTAGTGACTTTAAATAGAAAATGAATGAAGAGGAACTGCTATGTAGCCTTGTTATTTTACATGAGGTGAATAGAGCCAATATAAGCTCAACCTCTTGACTCTTACATTTCAATCAGAAGTCGTAGCACTGCATAGCCCGGGGCTGAAACGGCCTAATAAGCCAGTCACAGTTAACCTCATGGATGCGTGTGTGTGTGTGTCTGTGTGTGTGTGTGTGTGTGTGTGTGTGTGTGTGTGTGTGTGTGTGTGTGTGCGTGCGTGTGTTTGTGCGTGCCTGCGTGCGTGTGTGCGTGCGTGTGTGTGTGCGTGTGTGCGTGTGTGCGTGTGTGCGTGTGTGTGCGTGCGTGTGTGTGTGTGTGTGTCTGTGTGTGTGTGTGTTAACCGCTTGTACATTCATAAACCTCTCCAACACTTGCTCAGTGTCAATGTTCAACCCTGGCCGTGACTCTGGGCAAAATATTCAGATGATAGTGGATTTTATGAGCAAAACAAGATCTTGCTTTATACTGCAGTTTGATCATATGCGTCTACACTTTATAACTTTACTGGTGAAACAATAAACAGGTAGATTGAATTGATGGTATCACTACACAAACTGAGAATAGTACCTGAAACGGGACCCATCATAAATCAAAATACCTAGTAGTTTTTTTTTTTTTTTTTTTTTAGATATAAGATATTTTTTGGGGCATTTTTATGCTTTATTGATAGTGAAGAGACAGAGGTGAAATGGGGCAGAGAGGGGAGTGACATGCAGAGAACGACCGCGGGCGGGAATCGAACCCGGGTCTGCTACTGGGCCCGGCCCGGGAGGGGGACGCCTTACCGACTGAGCTAAAGGCGCCCCATACCTAGTAGTTTTGACTGAGCCATTGGCGAGTTGTTTAGATGTCCTGTTCAAATACTACTGTTGTTCTGTCCTAATATCATTTCAACACAGTTTTCAAATGTTCAGTTGTTTTATCGTGTTAATTAGTTATATGGATATGTGTCTAGGTAGTTTTATTTTAGAAACAATGCTTGAAACATTGACATTAGTCTCGGAGCGCTTGTGGGAATATGGGACAATAACCCTGGTAGTGACAAAAGTGCAAAACAAGTCTTACCAAGTGTGTCAAACTGCAGGAATGAAGTGTGTGTGTGTGTGTGTGTGTGTGTGTGTGTGTGTGTGTGTGTGTGTGTGTGTGTGTGTGTGTGTGTGTGTGTGTGTGTGTGTGTGTGTGTGTGTGTGTGTGTGTGTGTGTGTGTGTGTGTGTGTGTGTGTGTGTGTGTGTGTGTGTGTGTGTGTGTGTGTGTGTCATCTTTAATCTGTTCCCCTGGTGGTC
>CM047512.1:28115930-28118430 GCA_026122265.1 Ammodytes dubius | reverse complement strand
TCTGTCTGTCTGCACTCCACCCATTTATATCCTGCTGTGCTTTCATCTCCTCTCTCACACACACACACACACACACACACACACACACACACACACACACACACACACACACACACACACACCACACACACACACACACACACACTATGTTATCTACTCCAATCCAGCGATTAACAGTGACTTATGTGAAGATATGTAAGTCAATTCAATTTACTTTGTGCTAAAACATTTACAGGACCCCGCGCACACACACACACACACACACACACACACACACACACACACACACACACACACACACACACACACACACACACACACACACACACACACACACACACACACACACAGCGCTGCCTTATCTAACTGATTAGAACTGGCAGGAAAAAAAAACACATGACATTTTCAAACTTAGTCTTTTTCACTTTGATTTAACATCTTCACTGGAGTTATTTTGAGAAAGATAATACGGCAGTTGGTTGGACACCCTTTCTCTTTGAGGCTCACAGCTCCAAATGTGTTGGTCTGTTTGGTTTCGTAGTCACATGTATGCGACCGGCACAATCTTACCTACATTTTAATATAATAATCATCCATGTCGGGCTAGATGTGTGCGATTTAGAGGGAGTTGTATAGTGTGTTTTTGTTTATTTGTTCACAAATTCTGCACTGTAACAGTTGGGCTGCTCCGAACATTCCGTCCCATTCGCTTCCATTGTATACAAATCTCAAAAGATGAATTTGACATATTTTCAAATGAGGCTGAATGATTTGAACACTTTATGAATGATATTTGAAAGTTGAATGGTACAATGAATTTAAATGAAAGGTGCTGAACATTTTGAATGTGTATCAATAGGATAGGAAACGTTAAACATTAGTCTATAAAAACGTCATTTTAGCACTGTAAGCGTGCTAACACACACACACACACACACACACACACACACACACACACACAGACAGACAGACACAAAAAACACAAACTCTCTATCACACACACACACACACACACACACACACACACACACACACACACACACACACACACACACACAGACGGACAGACACAAAAACACAAACTCTCTATCTCACACACACACACACCCACACACACACACACATACACAAACACAAACTCTCTATCTCATACACACACACACACACACACACACACACACACACACACACACACACACACACCTAGTGAGAGGAAGTCAGGTTTCTGTTAGGAGTGTGCATAACATAATAAGATCTTTTCGAATACCAACAGAAAAGATGTTGGCAAGTTATCTTTGACATTTATTACATTAAAAAAGAAAAATCGTTTATTGTTGGCTGCAACTTACAGGAAACATTTGAAGGTGTTCGGAACATTGTTTGTTTGTTCTGCTGTGCGCCGGTTGGCTGGCTTTCTCACCAGCTGTGTGTGTGTGTGTGTGTGTGTGTGTGTGTGTGTGTGTGTGTGTGTGTGTGTGTGTGTGTGTGTGTGTGTGTGTGTGTGTGTGTGTGTGTGTGTGTGTGTGTGTGTGTGGGGTGTGTGTGTGTGTGTGTGTGTGTGTGTGTGTGTGTGTGTTCAAGTTCATACAGTATGTCCATGCTGGTGAGGTTGTATCCTGCTGTTCAGTGGTCCCGCTGACAATGTTTGCGCTGTAGGGGTAGAATAAAAAATGTTTGGATGTGTGTGTGTGTGTGTGTGTGTGTGTGTGTGTGTGTGTGTGTGTTTCCATTAACTCTGGATTGATGTAACAACAAATATGCCCTGAGGCTTGAGTACAGTGATTGCAGCAGGGACACCTTTTAATGGGCAACGTAATTTAAGCCCCACACACACACACACACACACACATATACACACACACACACACACACACACACACACACACACACACACACACCACACACACACACACACTCACAGTGACCCTGCAGTACATTTTTAATTATCATCTTGTTTTTACCTGGGGGAGATTTACATCAGCGATCACAGCTATGTTCTTCATCTCTCCCTCTTGTCCTCTTCTCTATGTTCACCTGTTCTTTTTCTTTCTCTCTTCTTTATCCCTTTATTCTGTCGTTCCTTAAAGGTATAGTCAGTGATTCTGGAGAACGCTTGTTGTCAAAATCACTTTTTGTCAAAATCAGTGAATATCTTCTCACGATCCGCTACCTGTCTGTACTGTGTGTGTGCGCTGAAAAATGTATCCAGTGTTAATACACAGCCTAGGCTCTGTAAACCGCTATGTAAACAAAGGTTATCTAAACAAAGTGGCCCACTGTAGCTAGGAACATTTCAGTTTACAGAGCCTAGGCTGTGTATTGACACTGGATTTATTTTTCAGCGCACACACAGTACAGACAGGTAGCAGATCATGAGGAGATATTCACTGATTTTGACCATAAGTGATTTCGACAACAAGCGTTCTCCAGAACCACTGACTTCACCTTTAACTGTTACTTTCTTTGCTCTTCATGGGGGTGACAGAAGTTACACACTATA
>CM047512.1:28098430-28100930 GCA_026122265.1 Ammodytes dubius | reverse complement strand
TAAACCTTGAGTTGACCATAGCTCTATATATAGAAGCTGTCTACACCTATTAGCTGTGTGCTTTTCTGGTTGTTCTAACTCTAGATTCAAGTGGAAAGGATGTTGGTTAGGTCACACACACACACACACACACACACACACACACACACACACACACACACACACACACACACACACACACACACACCGTCACTGGAGCATGCACACTGCAGAATTAAACAATGTGCTTATTCGAGGCTTGGTCTGCCTTTCCTTCGGCTAGCTGTCAGAATGGCCTAGCTTCTTTTATGCTACACAACAGATGGGCATGAAAATAGCATCGCACACACAGACAGACGCGCTCAAAAGCCCTGATAAACCCAGTGCACACTATACGGTTTCACCACACACACACACACACACACACACACACACACACACACACACACACACACACACACACACACACACACACACACACACACACACACACACACACACACACTATTTAGTTAGTGAATATAGCTGATGAACATACTGGATTATTTTTTTACAGCCAAAATAACCACGATATTTCCCTTGGGGTTTGATAGAGACCAAACACACAGAGCTACATTTAGGCCTGGATTGAAGATTGGACTAGAATGTGACAGATGGAGAGACACACAAGTCCAAATGAATGCTATTATTACACCATGACTTCTGGAGGGGTAAATTGGTAAAACTGTGGGCTAACAAGCTCGCCATGTTAACATAAAAATGGAAAAATATGTCCATGGTGTGTTCATAAAGTGTGGGCAAAAAGAAGTGGGCTCTGCAATTTCAAGACAAGTAATTAGGCCTTAAGCCGTAAATGCATTATCCCATGAGCCTGTTTGGGATTGACCCTGTAAGGCAAGGCAAGGCAAGGCTATTTCTAAAGCACAGTTCGGACACAAGGCCATTCAAGGTGCTTTACAGATGCAAAAACAAAATACATCAAGTATAGAGCACACATAAAAAAAAAAGCGAATGAGAAACATGAATATAAATAAAACATAAAATAATGAAAACATTTAAAAATAATGAAAATAAATAAAAATTTAAAATTAGGCCTACAGGTTAAAACGGAAACAGTAGCACAACATAGGCTAGCAAAGTAATTAAAGCAAGGGATGTAGGCTGTACATTTCTCTGGTCCGTTCTGTTGTTAGGATATGTGCGGTCTGGTTTGTTGTGATAGGGGCAATGGACCCACCACCGTATCTAGTAACTTGCCCATTTACAGAACCTAGGCTGTGTATTAACGCTGTACATTGTTTTCATCGTACACACTGTACTGGAACAAACTCCCAGAAAACTTGAGGTCTGCTGCAACCCTCAGTTCTTTTAAATTGAGTCTGAAGACTTTTCTGTTTCCATTTTAACCTGTACTTTTTATTTTATTTAAATGTTTTACTTCTTTTCATTCGCTTTTAAATGTTTTCTAATGTGTTTTATGTATTTTAATCTTGCCCCTGTAAAGCACTTTGAATGGCCTTGTGTTTGAATTGTGCTATAGAAATAAACTTGCCTTGCCTTGCCTTGCCTTATTTTCAGGCAGCGGATCACGTTGACGTTTGCGTTAAAGTCATGTCCTAACTTTATCCATTTTCAACAGATCTGCGAAATTTAAGATGGAACAGATATGGAGATAGACTTTTTATTTAATTTATAAGATATTTTCTTGCCACCATTCAAGATGAGATAAGATAGATTTTACACCATTCAGTTTGATACTAAAACTATAATTAAAACTTCTCCATTTCTATACTGGAACACACTGGCTCCGCTGCTCCCCTGACACTATAATGCATTCCCAGGGAAGAGGGAAAATTGAATAAGCTTTATTTAACGTTAATCTGTGTGATAAGTAGGACGAGGTCTGTGCTAATGAAGGGGCTGAATCACCGGTGACAGGAAGGTAAAAATACATCCCACAGTGAGTCTATTAATTTAGAGCCCTTCGTGTCATTTGTACTTGTCAAGTCGACTGGTGTAGGGGGTGTGTGTGTGTGTGTGTGTGTGTGTGTGTGTGTGTGTGTGTGTGTGTGTGTGTGTGTGTGTGTGTGTGTGTGTGTGTGTGTGTGTGTGTGTGTGTGTGTGTGTGTGTGTGTGTGTGTGTGTGTGTGTGTGTGTGTGTGTGTGTGTGTGTGTGTGTGCGTGTGCGTGTGCGTGTGCGTGTGCGTGTGCGTGTGTGTGTGTGGGCATCTTTGTGAGAACCACTTTTAGCTTAAAACCATCGGAGTGAGGACATTTAGCCTGGTCCTCACTTCTTCAAAGGGCTGTTTGAGGGTTAACACTAGGTTTTAAGGTTCAGGTATGAATCAGGTTTATGTTAGGGTTAGTGTAAGGGTTGGGGTTAGGCATTTAGTTTTGATGGTTAGGGTTAGGGTAAGGTAGCCTGGTGCTACCAGACCATCGTACTTCATTTCATTTGTACAGAAGGTCTGGAAGTGCTGTAATTGGCAAACGTTCACTCACTTGGAGGCGGGTGTCTGTT
>CM047512.1:28070930-28075930 GCA_026122265.1 Ammodytes dubius | reverse complement strand
CTGTAGTGGTTAAAATATTTAAAATAACATAAAATAACATTTAAAAAAAATATATTTATATTAAAGATAGATAGGTGCATTGTGGGTGATTATTTAAAATGGTGTAAAAAAAAACATCAGTATAAAATAGTAATTGTAATGTGTATATTTTATTTTGAAGAGGGCATTACTGTATGTCTTCAAAATGTTAATTTATGTCACTTGGTTTGATACTAAAACTAGAAAAAGTATGAGGATTCAAAAGACATAACATTCATGAGATATTCAATAAGAGAGCAAGACTTTTATAATATTATTTACACAATATAACATCTATAATAAAATATACAGCACCAATATATTGTCAAATTAACTGTGTTAGATTCACGTTTAGTTTAGTTAATCTGCAAAAAAAACAAAAAAAAACAATACATTAAAGGAGTAAAACATATAAGATATAAAGATAAAATAAAACACATAATAAAATTCATAAAAATTGTAGTTAATGTTTCAAAAGTAGATTCAAGATTCAGCTTTATTTTGTCATTGTACATGTTACAGAACAACGATAATCTGTTTACAGTTATAAGGCAAGGCAAGTTTATTTATATAGCACAATTCAGACTCAAGGCCACTCAAAGTGCTTTACAGGGGCAAGATTAAAATACACAACACACATTAGAAAAGCAAATGAATAAAACATTTAAAAGCAAATGAATAACATTTAAATTAAATAAAAATTACAGGTTAAAATGGAAACAGAAAAGTATTCAGATTTGATTTAAAAGAGCTGAGGGTTGCAGCAGACCTCAAGTTTTCTGGGAGTTTGTTCCAGAGATTTGGTGCATAAAAACTGAAAGCTGCTTCTCCTTGTTTAGTCCTAACTCTGGGACTGTAAGCAGACCAGTAACCAATACACATGGGTGACAGGAGGGATAAACTGAAGAGTTGTGCCCCTTATCATAGGTAGGAAAGGATAAACATATAGGAAAGACAGGGGAAAAAGTTGGTAGTTGATTTTTATAAAAAAAAATAAAAAATAAAAAAAAATAATAATAATTATTATTATTATAAAGTTATTGAGCTGTGGAAAAGGGGTAGGATCCAATAAGTTTATACTTCTTCCTACTCCTTTTCAGGCATATCAATTCAATATGTTATTTGTTTATTTTGTTTATTTTTTGTTTATTTTTATTTGTGAAATCATTTGAACATATTTTTTTTATTGTATTTTCCTGCTTTTAATTTTTTCTTTTTTTGATATGTCTGAAATAAAACTGAATCAAATCAAATCAAATCAAAAATAGTAGGAGATGGTATTAAGCGCCCCTCTCCAACAGGTGGCGCTGTGCTACAGATGGAAAAAAAAAACTGTATGGGAAGACACATTAGTATGACCTCAACATCAACGAAACCATATTTTAAAAGTGGAAGTTATTGGAATATAGTTTCGTTAAAATCAATTCCATTTAAAGTGTTGCCAAAACATTATTCTTACAGCACTTTTTTTTTAAGATTTTTTTTTGGCATTTTCAAGCTTTATTAGATAGTATGGAGTTGAAATGGGGAGACAGACAGAGAGAGAGAGAGAGAGAGAGAGAGAGAGAGAGAGAGAGAGAGAGAGGGGGGGGGGGGGATGACCTGCAGTAAAGGTCCACGGGTCGGATTTTAACCCGCGACCACTGCAACGAAGGCGTGTGGTGTGTGTGTGTGTGTGTGTGTGTGTGTGTGTGTGTGTGTGTGTGTGTGTGTGTGTGTGTGTGTGTGTGTGTGTGTGTGTGTGTGTGTGTGTGTGTGTGTGTGTGTGTGTGTGTGTGTGTGTGTGTGTGTGTGTGTGTGTGTGTGTGACGGTAATAGATCATATTTCCCGTGCTGTCATTCACCAGCCATGTTCCATTAATCTCCCATGCGCTCCTATTGCCTATGATGGCACTATCATTCATTCACACACACACACACACACACACACACAGACACACACACACACACACACACACACTGTCTGATATTGTGTGTGTGTGTGTGTGCGTGCGTGTGTGCATATGTGCGTGCGTTTGTGCGTGCTTGCTTGCCTGCGTGTGGTTGTGTGTGTGTGTGTGTCTGTGTGCGTGCCTGAGCGTGCATGTGCGTGTGCCTGCTTGCCTGTGTGTGTGTGTGTGTGTGTGTGTGTGTGTGTCTGTGTGCATGCCTGAGCCTGCTTGTCTGTGTGTGTGTGTGCTTGCTTGCCTGAGCATGTGTGTGTGTGTGTTTGCTTGCCTGAGCATGTGTGTGTGTGTGTTTGCTTGCCTGCTTGTGTGTGTGTGTGTGTGTGTGTGTGTGTGTGTGTGTGTGTGTGTGTGTGTGTGTGTGTGTGTGTGTGTGTGTGTGTGTGTGTGTGTGTGTGTGTGTGTGACATGCTGAAGTGAGGTCATCCATCTCTCTCTCTGTCAAGACTCTCTTTGTGTTGAGTCCGACTCTGTTTGTTTTTCCAAATCACATTGTCCAGGTTGTAACATACACACAGTAGATACACATGATGGCGGTTCCTCTATATTTTCAAAATGTCAAATTGCTTTTGTGTGTGTGTGTGTGTGTGTGTGTGTGTGTGTGTGTGTGTGTGTGTGTGTGTGTGTGTGTGTGTGTGTGTGTGTGTGTGTGTGTGTGTGTGTGTGTGTGTGTGTGTGTGTGTGTGTGTGTGTGTGTGTGTGTGTGTGTGTGTGTGTGTGTGTGTGTGTGTGTGTGTGTGTGTGTGTGTGTGTGTGTGTGTGGTGTGTGTGTGTGTGTGTGTGTGTGTGTGTGTGTGTGTGTGTGTGTGTGTGTGTGTGTGTGTGTGTGTCTGTGTGTGATTCAGTGACCTTGAATTACCCCATTCTATCAAAAGCATTATGGAACAATAATATTAATAATTTAAAAAATAAATACTAGTTTGCTACTTCATATTCCCACTGGAGAAGTAGGTCTTTAAGAGGTAGTAAAAAATAAATAAAAAATAAATAAGTTGACCCAAATAGCAGTGAGTGAGCCCAACCCTGTTTGCAGTGGTGTCAGTCAGCGGTGTGTTGTGTGTGTGTGTGTGTGTGTGTGTGTGTGTGTGTGTGTGTGTGTGTGTGTGTGTGTGTGTGTGTGTGTGTGTGTGTGTGTGTGTGTGTGTGTGTGTGTGTGTGTGTGTGTGTGTGTGTGTGTGTGTGTGTGTGTGTGTGTGTGTGTGTGTGTGTGTGTGTGTGTGTGTGTGTGTGTGTGTGTGTGTGTGTGTGTGTGTGTGTGTGTGTGTGTGTGTGTGTGTGTGTGTGTGTGTGTGTGTTGTGCGTGTGTGTGTGCGTGTGTGTGTGCGCGTGCGTGTGTGTGTGTGTGTGTGTGTGTGGGAGGTAAATACTCATGTTTCCCGTTGAATAGTTTAGGGGCGCGGCAGTGTTTGCTGTTTATTCAAGGTGGTGTCATGTGCACACATTCCACACAATTCTATCTGTCGACTCCATTGTAGACTTTTTTTTTTCAAAACAACTTCGTCAACACTTATACAGCCCTTGCCTTTGTCTGATCTCATTGTTTGCGTGTGTGTGTGTGTGTGTGGTTGTGTGTGTGTGCGTGCGCGTGTAGGTTTGAAGGTGTGTGTGGGGGGGGGGGGGGTTGTAGGTGTGTGTGTCTGTCTGTCTGTGTTTGTAGGTGTGTGTGTGTGTGTGTGTGTGTGTCTGTGTGTGTCTGTCTGTCTGTCCGTCCGTCCGTGTGTGTGTTTGTGTGTGTGTGTGTGTGTGTGTGTGTGTGTGTGTGTGTGTGTGTGTGTGTGTGTGTGTGGTGTGTGTGTGTGTGTGTGTGTGTGTGTGTGTGTGTGTGTGTGTGTGTGTGTGTGTGTGTGTGTGTGTGTGTTGTGTGTGTGTGTGTGTGTGGTGTGTGTGTGTGTGTGTGTGTGTGGGCGTTATTAAGGAAAAACACTCCTTGTATGTGCTTGATAGTTAGGAGGATTTTCAAGTGGAACATCATGTTGCTTCATAATCGAGGCGAGTTGACAGACAGACAAACAGACTTGCTGAGACAGGCAGAGCAGAGGTGGGAATTATGAATGGTCTGTTGAAAGAGTCTCTACAAACACACACAGTGCACTTTACTGTATTACATTTAAAGGTGCAGTGTGTAGAATTCTGGGTTTTATTTCCTAGCAGATTTTGTAGAAAGTAATTATAATATCCATAAGTACATTTAATTTAGTGCATAATAGATGAAAAACATTTTTTTAATTATAATTTTTTCCCTTAGAAAGGGTCTCATATATGTCCATATTTCTGCATACTTTGGACCAAGGCCTAGTGCCGCCATCTCTTGAAAGTGTCATAGTTGGAATGTCATCAGGTGCATTGTTTAAAACTAAAATAAAGTGAAAAAGTTAAAGGAGAGGAGAAATATTTATGACCAAAAAACTGTCATAATCGTTCTCAGACTTCTGTCCTCCCTGTATGAAAACACAAAGTGCAAAGTAATTGTTTTTATGTGAGCAAATGAAGTAAACAAACAAATTAATATTTACCTTTTCTAGTGAATTGCGTGTGTGTGTGTGCGTGGTTATGTGTGAGTGTGTGTGTGTGTGTGTGTGCGAGCGTGTGTGTGCGTGCGTGTGTGTGTGTGTGTGTGTGTGTGTGTGTGTGTGTGTGTGTGTGTGCGAGCGTGTGTGTGTGTGTGTGTGCGAGCGTGTGTGTGCGTGCGTGTGTGTGTGTGTGTGCGTGCGTGTGTGTGTGTGTTATGCCTCATTCAGTCAATACCGTTCTATTCAGTGTGTTAATAACAACCCCTCTTCACATAATCGCCTCTCAAGCTTCAGTGAGAATCAATTCTCTTTCTCTGAGTGTTTGTCTGTTTGTTTGTTGTGTGTGTGTGTGTGTGTGTGTGTGTGTGTGTGTGTGTGTGTGTGTGTGTGTGTGTGTGTGTGTGTGTGTGTGTGTGTGTGTGTGTGTGTGTGTGTGGTGTGTGTGTGTGTGTGTGTGTGTGTGTGTGTGTGTGTGTGTGTGTGTGTGTGTGTGTGTGTGTGTGTGTGTGTGTGTGTGTGTGTGTGT
>CM047512.1:28048430-28065930 GCA_026122265.1 Ammodytes dubius | reverse complement strand
GGATGTTTCCTAGAAATGGGCATTAGCTTACAACATCACCATGAGGTCCTCTCTTTCAGGGCCATGGGGAAATGAGAGGGGCTTAAAAACATATATCTCACATAACCACAAATGTTTTCCGTTGCCTAGATACAGGGGGTGGCTCACATTACCCGTTGCCTCAGATTCCCCCGTTCTCCCCTACACTAAAAAAATATATATACTTAAAAAAATAAACCCTCAAACATATTCAATAGTCTTTTAGGCACCTAGTATATTCCACTAAAGTACTGATATTTCTAATTCTACTATGTGTCTTAGTGGACTTAATATGTCATATACCGGCTCATTGCTGTATGGAAAATAACTAAGTAAATCCTAAATCATATTCACTAGTATTTTAGGCACCTGGTTTATTCACCTACTGTATCAAACTAATGCTTAGAATAAAATATAGAGCCATTATCCCCAGTGCATTAGCATTTTGTTACAGAAAACCCATTTCAACTTGTCTAAAAAAACATTTGTTTAAAAGATTATGTGGCTAAAATAACTTTATAATGGGCCTTAGAACGTAACAAACTAATGTGCGTTATTTTGCATTATTTAACATTTCTCCTAAAATATGAACATGAACTGACTTTAATGTTGCGAATAATGAATGGCCTTGGTGCTTCATAGTCTGCCCCTTAGACACAATGATGCCTCCTCCCGACACACACCACACACACACACACACACACACACACACACACACACACACACACACACAGAAACACAGGAAGACACACACACACAGACACACAGAAACACACACAGGCAGACAACCACCCACACACACACACACACACACACACACACACACACACACACACACACACACACACACACACACACACACACACACACACACAGAAACACAGAAGGAGACATACACACATGAAGAAACATAGAAAGACACACACACACTCAAGCACACACGCAAATGCACGGACACAGAAACACGGAAACACACACACAGACACACAGAAAGAGACACACGCACACACACAAGCACAGAAACACACACACACACACACACACACACACACACACACACACACACACACACACACACACACCATAACATCCTTAAAGTCATATTTCCACCCAAAAGATGAGGCTTCCGTCTCTGTGCCCTGAAAACATCCAAAGAACAAATGTCCGCGATGCATAACTACACATAACTCTGTCTAGCCAAACTAAAGGTTATGTAGAGACTTGAAGCCGTGTTCGAAATCGTTCCCTAGTATTCACTCACTCACTTTTCCCTATATAGTGTTTGTGATATAGTGAACTATACAGCCGCGGAAAAAATCTAATTTCTCTACTGTTCGACTACTGTATAAATGTAAATAATTGTGTGAACATATGTAAATAGCTGTTTATAGCTGACTTGCTGTAGTTTGGTCTGGCTTTGCGAGACTCATTATTACACTTAATAAAACAATTAGTTTTTTGTTTTTTGTATGCTACTTGCTTTTTATTTTATGTTTGTTTATATTTGTTTGAAATTAGGAATACACAGACACAGACATAGACATAGAGACACAGACACAAATACACACACACACACAGACACACACACACACACACACACACACACACACACACACACACACACACACACACACACAGACACAGACAGACACACACACACACAGACACACAAACACAGACAGACACAGACAACAGACAGACACAAACACACACAGACAGACACAAACACAGACACACACACACACACAGACACAGACATTGACACACACACACAAACACACACACACACAAACACACACACACACACACACACATAGACACACACACACACACAGACACAGACACAAACACACACACACACACACACACACATAGACACACACACACACACAGACACAGACACAGACACACACACAGACACAGACATTGACACACACACACAAACACACACACACACAAACACACACACACACACACACACATAGACACACACACACACACACACACGGTTACAGGTTCCTCTTCAGTGCTCACCAACCAAAAGCCATCGACATGGCAACGCGGCCCTAAAATACACATCATTCAATTATCCACTCCATTAGGCCGCTGAAATGAACAAGAGAGAGAGAAATAAACAACGAGGAAACAACAGGGTCACTGGTTTGTATTATTTATTTAATTTGTTGCTACCATCTACAGAAAAACACACGGAAGTCGAAATAAAGTGGAAAAATGGGAAAAAAAATCGTTTTTACTTATATATGAAAAGCAAACTAGAAGAGAGAAAATTGAACGGAAGGGTGGGATATTTTTGGGGATGTTTTGTACTATTTGTGCCCCGCAAATTGAGCGTGAAATTGCAATGTGTTGTCGCGGAGGCTCTGTCATTAATTTAGTTAGCAAGTGAATAGACAGGGAGGGAGAGAGAGGGGAAGGGAGAGAGAGGGAGGGAGAGAGAGAGAGAGAGAGGGAGGGAAGGAGAGATATAGAGGGATAGAGATAGAAAGAGAGAGAGGGTAGGGAGAGAGAGAGAGAGGGAAAGGGGGAGAGAAAGAGAGAGGGAGAGAGAGAGAGAGGGAGGGTGTGTTGTTTACAGAGCACACAGACATTTTTAGTTACCTCAAACAATTTGACAAAATAATGAGCAATTTTCAGTGATGCACATCCGACAAAAATAAACAAATTAAGACATCAAAAAAATATTGGAAGATGTGGACACGGAAGTCAGTTTTTAAGTATCAGCACCAAAATGAGAATTAAATTAATCATTTAATAAAAGATGTGCCAGGCAAAAATATAGTTTTTCAAGCACTGGTCAATTTTAAGATTTTTGTCTATTTTGCTTCAATAACAATAATTATTATTATTATAACTCATTTTTTCCAGAGCTGTATGCTTTGGTTCCATATTAAATCATATATTGACACAAACAGCAACTCTGTCAAACTTTTTTCTTCTCTTTACTTGCTTATTCAACTTCACAGTCAACTTTTTTTCCCTCTGTAAGTTTTAAGGTAAGAGAGAGAGAGAGAGAGAGAGAGAGAGAGAGAGAGAGAGAGAGAGAGAGAGAGAGAGAGAGAGAGGAGAGAGAGAGAGAGAGAGAGAGAGAGAGAGAGAGAGAGGAGAGAGAGAGAGAGAGAGAAGAGAGAGAGAGAGAGAGAGAGAGAGAGAGAGAGAGAGGGAAGGAGAGGGAGAGAGAGAGAGAGGAAGAGAGAGAGAGGGAGGAAGAGAGGGAGAGGAAGAGAGAGAGAGGGAGGAAGAGAGGGAGAGAGAGAGGGAGAGAGGAAGAGATATAGAGGGATATAGATAGAAAGAGAGAGAGGGGGTGTAAAGTGTGTGTTGGTGTCTCAGCAGTAACTGACTGTGCTGCTGTGTCAGAGCTGAAAGTCTGACTGCAGCAAGTCTGTCACTCTGATGACATCCCCTGTCAATCAAATCTCATTCCACTCACTGTGAACAGAACCTTTCCCCTATACACTAATGTAATGTACACACACACACACACACACACACACATAAACGCAGAAGCACACACACAGTAACACGCACACACACACGCACACACACACTCACGCACACACACACATAAACGCAGAAGCACACACACAGAAATGCAGAAACACACACACACACACACACACACACACACACTCACGCACACACACACTCACTCACTCACTCACTCACTCACACACACACTCACTCACTCACTCACTCACTCACTCACTCACTCACATATACACAGAAACGCAGACACACACACACACAGTAACACACACACAGACACTAATTTACATTCAAATTTGTATTATTTTCCTGTAGGCAACAGTCATTTAAATACTTTTTTTTTTAACAAATGCACATTTTGTGAAAAATATTTAAAACAGATATGTTATAGACAGATGAATAGATCGATATCCCTCTCTTACAGCATCATATTGAGGTGATTCCACTCACAAGCATTTATGTCACTCTGCTGAAATCTCCTGTCACTCATTCCACTCACTATAAACATAATGAGTTGAAGGATGCTCCCGGCTATAAAGAAGACACGTTAGGGGGCGCCTTTAGCTCAGTTGGTAGGGCGTCCCCCCCTCGGGCTGGGCCCAGCAGCAGACCCGGGTTCGATTCCCGCCCGTGGTCGTTCTCTGCATGTCACTCCCCTCTCTGCCCCATTTCACCTCTGTCTCTCTGCACTATCAAATAAAGCATAAAAATGCCCAAAAAATATCTTTAAAAAAAAGAAGACAGGTTATATTAGTATAGTATGGAGGCAGGATTTCACTATACACTAAAGTTAAATTTTAATTAAATGTGCGCTGGTAACAGTCAATTAAACACATTTCTATAAACAATTGCACATTTTGTGAAATATATTAATTGGGTTGTTTCTTTAAAAAATATTCGGCCAATTAATTTATTTTTATGTTAATTTATTTCGCTCATTGGAGTGCATTTGGTGCAGTGGAGCAGATAAGAGCTACAATCTTTCAATTTGTGATACATTTTCATTTCATTTTTCATTTAACTTTTATTTATCCTCGAGAGACCAAGTGTGAAAATCTGCATGAGAAGCAGTCTCCATGGGTCACTTGACAAGAAAAAGTGTCCGAGACAATGAAATGAAAAAAAATTCTAATTCACAATTTCAAATGTCTAGCCTAAGTGTGTGTGTGTGTGTGTGTCTGTGTGTGTGTGTGTGTGTGTGTGTGTGTGTGTGTGTGTGTGTGTGTGTGTGTGTGTGTGTGTGTCTCCCTGCAGCCTACATCGAGGACTTGGCCCGTAGTGTCGAGCAGAGCAGACGTCTGATCATCGTTCTGACTCCAGAGTTTGTTGCTAAGCGCGGCTGGAGCATCTTCCAAATAGAGACACGCCTACATTCCATGCTGGTTACCGGGGAGATCAAGGTACACACACACACACACACACACACACACACACACACACACACACACACACACACTCACTCACTCACTCACTCACTCACTCACTCACTCACTCACTCACTCACACAGGCATACACACAAACACACACACACCACACACACACACACACACACACACACACACACACACACACACACACACACACACACACACACACACACACACACACACACACACTCACACACACACACACACACACACAATCACAACTGTTAGGCAGACAGGTTGCTGGCTTGATAACATCATAACATTGCAGAAGCGGTTCGAATAGTATAGCTGACAATGAAGGCTTTATATCTTATCTTAAGTATATTTTTCCCCCTTCATTCAAATATTTATTTTGTTCAACTTCCTTGATGACACACTGTTTCGTAAGAAGAGTCTTAATTTGCCTACTGATATTGTACACAGAAAAATAGAAATAAATTCCAAATTAAATTAAATGTTATATACTGTATATAAAGTTATAATAGCCTTTAGATTTGCAGAATTTTGGATTGTGTAAATGTATTGTTTAAACATCCTCTGTGTGGTGTGTGTGTGGGTGCGTGCGTGCGTGCGTGTGTGTGTGTGTGTGTGTGTGTGTGTGTGTGTGCGTCTGCGTGCGTGCGTGCGTGCGTGCGTGCGTGCGTGCGTGCGTGCGTGTTTGTGTGTGCGTGTGTGTGTGTGTGTGTGTGTGTGTGTGTGTGTGTGTGTGTGTGTGTGTGTGTGTGTGTGCGGTGTGTGTGTGTGTGTGTTACAGGTGATCATGATAGAGTGTGCAGACCTGAAGAATGTCATCAACTACCAGGAGGTGGAGGCTCTAAAAACACCATCAAGGTAAAACAACCCTGCGTTCCAAATCACATCCTCTTTCTTTTTCTTTTTTTTCTTTTTTTCTTTCTTTCTTTCTCTTCTTTCTTTCTTTTCTTTCTTTCTTTCTTTCTTTCTTTCTTTCTTTTCTTTCTTTCTTTCTTTCTTTCTTTCTTTCTTTCTTCTTTCTTTCTTTCTTCTTTCTTTCTTTCTTTCTTTCTTTCTTTCTTTCTTTCTTTCTTTCTTTCTTTCTTTCTTTCTTTCTTTCTTTCTTTCTTTCTTCTTCTTTCTTTCTTTCTTTATTACAACTAATTTCTACAAAATCTGCTAGGAAATAAAACCCAAAATTGTACACACTGCAGGTTTAAGTTTACTGGGACAAAGTTTACAGCAAACAGTATGAATGTTTTAGCATTAAAATGTTATAATATAGTTTCGTTAACAATGACATAAAGGTGTGATCTCAAGAGCTGCATTATACACCAGGAGAATAAAGCAATAACACAATAAATATTTTAGAAACTGTCGATTAATTAAACTGTTCTCTTCTCTGCAGGTTTTATCCATCATCAAGTGGAGGGGTCCTAAGAGCAACGAACTCTCGTCTAAGTTCTGGAAACAGGTGGTCTACGATATGCCTGCCAAACGTAGAGAGACACTATCAAGGCGCCAGGTACTGTGCACCGCCATTTACACAAGTATTAAAACTGTGTTCTTTGTGTAAGTAAGTAAGTAAGTAAGTAAGTAAGTAAGTAAGTAAGTAAGTAAGTAAGTAAGTAAGTAAGTAAGTAAGTAAAGTTTATTTATATAGCGCCTCTCGCAGACCAGGGTCACAAAGCGCTTCACATTAAAAAACACAATAAAATACAATAAAACGACATATATACAGAGTCTGTTACAAAGAAGAGTTTCCTAAGAACGTACAATATAATAATATACAATATAAATATAATACAGAGTACATAGACATGGATCTAGAAGGCCTGTCTGAACAAGTGCGTCTTAAGCTGACTCTTAAAAATATCCAGAATGCGCAGGGACTGGGGCAGGTCATTCGTGTGACTGTACATTACTGCCAACTTGAGCTTCTGCTGCAATTTACTGTGACAATAACTGACGAAAAATCCCACTTTTCATGGAGTGCGTGACAATCACTTATTATCACTATATTTTTACGATCATATTACACACACCGGAACTTTTAACATGAGCAAAACCACACACCTTTAAATTAGTTACCAAAATAAAATGCTATAGTAGGAGGGTGCAATTTTACTTTTTTTTTTGTGAACCCAACACTTGGTTATATGAATATAGTGGGCGTCCTGGGGGAAATGCACCTGTTGGAAGACCAAGAAGAAGAAGAAGAAGTACTATAGAATAAATAACTAAATACATCTTCACCTCATCACTTTTTATATTGTGGAAAGACTTGAGGCAGTGGTGGATGATGCCATCTTTTAGTAACTACAGCTTCTTGTCCTTGAAGGCCACCGTAGCTTCTGTAAATTCCCCCAAAATATCTCTGTTATGTCCAAGAGCTATAGGAGAAAATAGCTGTGTAAATGTACCCTTCATATTAACGAATGCTCGCCCGGGGGTGTGTGTACATACATAGCAACTAAGATGGCCTTTTGAAATGTCTAAATACAGGTAATGTATTAAAATTAAAATCACAATGTTGGGACGTGTGTGTACATGTTTAGCATGTGTTAACGCCTTAGGTGGTGTGTGCCCTCATTAGGAGATGTTAAAATGCTACTTGGTGTTGGACACTGCCATACTGAGAAATACAGAGAGAGTTTTTTTGTAGAGCGGAGAGGCTAAAATCAACTTTGTTTCAATTAATTTGCCGACATACAGTATTACAGCTCTGGAAAATAAATTAAGAGACCAGTCTGGATTTTTCTTAAATCTTCATCTCTGCATTACTTAAACGTGCAGTGTGTAGAATTTTGGGTTTTATTTCCTAGCAGATTTTGTAGAAAGTAATTATAATATCCATAAGTACATTTAATTTAGTGCATAATAGCTGAAATTTTCTTTTGGAATTATTATTATTACACACTGCACCTTTAATGGAAATGCTCTAAATGACAATATGTTTTGGGGGAATTTGGTAAAAATGTTGTCTTCATGGAAAATAATGTACATTTCCTTTATATAAAAGGCCTTTTTCAGGGCACAGAAAATGGGTTAACAAACTTTATATTGTGTTTGTGTGATTATCAGGTGATGGACTCAGGAGAGCAGGGTCTGTTTGGAGACCTGCAGACCACCGTATCAACTATCGCCATGACCACCACCTCCGCATCGTTGGCAACCCCTAACGACAATCGCCACGGACACCATCAGGTCAGCTGTCACTCCACACTGTAGAATTGTTTAAAAAATGATGCCCTCTTTAGTAACTAGTTTCTTGTCCTTGAAAGGCCACCGTAGCGTCTATTCATTAGCAAGTACGAATTCCAATCTAGAATCTCACCGCTATATGCTAATAAATAAAATGTAACAAAAACCTAATATACTTTTCCCATCCTAGGTTGCCTTGGCGACAGAGATCCCCGACTACAACCACATGACGTTGCCACTGGGCGGAGGACACAACTCGCAATCGGCCCAGATGAGGCACTTCTGTCGCAGCTACGAGTTCCAGCTTCCCCCCCCTCCCTCCTCCCTCTCTCCCCCCCTCCCCCCCCCCTCCACCGTGCAGTTCTCTACTCTGGGCCCCGGGGGGCGACATGTCTACTGCAACATCCCCATGACACTGCTCAACGGACAGGTGGGAGAAGCAGAAAAAGAAGAAATTATTTTTATTTTATTTTATTTTATTTTATTTTATTTTATTTTATTTTATTTTATTTTATTTTATTTTATTTTATTTTATTTTATTTTATTTTATTTTATTTTATTTTATTTTATTTTATTTTATATATTTGTTTTTATTTTTTTATTTCATTTTATTTTTTTATTTTTTTTTCAGTTCCTTGTTAGTTTAGTCAGCGGTGGACAGAGTACTCAACCCCAGTACTTAAGACAAAGTATAAAAATATACATATTATAATATAAATATTACTCAACTACAAGTAGAAGTTGCCCCGTCAATTTTTACTCACGTTAAAGAACCAGAGATTTTGCTTTAAAAAAAATAAGTATTCTAAAGATTAAGATTATGTTTGTTAGGTATAGGCAAAGGATTCAAACTAGTCATGGGGATCAAATTGAGAAGTTAAGTGACACATATTTGGCTCAAATGATCGTATAATGTTCAAATTCATCGCATTAAATTAATTTAAAATGTTTATTTGGAGAGAAAAGAATGTTAAAAAAACTATAATACAAATAAACTTGAGTACTTCAGTTCAGTACTCAAGAGAATGTACTTTGTTGCTGTCCACCACTGAGTTTAGTGCATCTACTTCCTGGTTAGCTTAGCTTTAGCATCGCATCCTTTCCTTGAATGTTCATGTTGCTGTTGTTTTTCCCATTTGCATGTTTCTCATTAAAAACAAAACCCCTCTTCTCTCCCCAGGGGGTCAGAGCGTTTCACTGGGGAACAAGAGGTCGGTTTGGATAAAAAGAAAATGTAGAAATAAAAAATATAATATCTTCATTATTATCCAACTTTAAAGCCTCTGTAAACCTGGTCTGAACTAGGAAGAAAATTTAAAAAAATAAAAATCAATTTATGATATCAAGGGCTGTCTCAATAAGCTTTGAATAAATCTTCAAAAATATTATAGTTAAAAAAACACCTTGTTTTACTGTCTAGACTGTTTGACAGGACTGTATGGGCGTAGCTGTACCCAACAGTGGTTCAAAATACTTATTGTGTAATAAGAACCAGACCATAGCCTGTAGCCTCTCAATAATCTTTAAAAAAAAATCTGATCATGAAATCAATTTTCATAAATATTATAAAACTTCTAGTCTAGCTAAACTGTTTGCCCGGATTTGTGTGGGCGTGGCTGTATCAACCAGTCTCCTGGCAACAGTCATTGTTTTTATAGAACTGCTGTGATTGGTTCAAAATACTTAATGTGTAATAAGAATCAGAGTATAGCCCATAACCTCATCTGAATCTAATCAAACTTAAATGACAACATCTTTACTATCATGCAACTAACATCCCCAAATTACATAGTTAGAAATATTTATTAGATTTTGGTTTACGGGGGCTTTAAATATCAATCTATCATAACAGAGAGGGAAATTAACTGTCTGATTCTGCATGTACTGTCTGTAGCTGTCATTGGCATGCAATTGTACTAAAAAATATATACACGTGATTTTGCAAAAAAAAAAAAAAAATTCTCTGTTTAAGTTGCACTATATTTTTCACTATTTGGTGTGGGTAAACTAATCACTAATCACTGTGTTTTAATATATTTTTTCTCAGAGCAATACTCTTGGGAAGAAGCCGGAGCTTCACCTGAACAACAGCACATTTGTTCCGCTCACCAGCAGAGAACTAAGCTCTGACATCTGGTAGAAAAACAAGGAAAAGAAAAAGGAATTCTACTACTCCATCAAAAAACACTGGATTTACTTACAAACCGGTTTACAAACTTGCTTTTACACTGGATTTGAACAAAGGGACTGTTTGTGGTCGACTGGATTTCAATGGACTATTTCCCGGACTGTGTACAGCCTTGGTTTTTAAAGGAAAGAAAGTGGACTACTTGGAATGCTTATTTGTTGGCCAATTCTTTCCATGATGTGTTAACAAAGGACTGCTTTTAAAAGAGACTATATAAGCCTTCAGTTCACAACAATGGATTAGAGACAATGGCTTAAAGAAAAAGATGGATGGACTCCCGATTGCGAAACTGATTGTACGTCAAGTTTTGGACCTAGGAATTGGATACGGACTAATACAAACAGCATTATGTAAGATGTGTAGCCCGTTTGGAAAGGATCACAATAACACTACAAGACTGGTCGTTTGCATTTGAATGGTGCAGAATGAACTGAAAAATATCAATGAAATGGTCAAGGTAGTATACTATACAGTTAATAGGCATTCGTTGAAAAAAAGCTAAACAAGCTTGGAAACTCCGAGCACAAAACTAAGCAAGTATCTAGCAATTTGAAAGTCTGCTATCTCACACCAGCTACCTGTATGTACCCGGGAAAACACAGTTGTCTTGGTTACTTGGGAATATCTGTCAACAGAAAAAAACCAACAGTAGCGTAAATCTCAGAATGCTAGTCGATGTAATTCTACCTATAGCTGAGTTTATCAGTAACTCGATCTACCTGATGACTAGGTTTTGTTATGAATGGATGAGACGGACGGACACCATACAAGACTATACTGAAGAAACCAGGAAGTGAAACACACACACATTGCATTGTGGGTATACTTGTAGTCCTTACTGCTAGGTCAGGACTACAGGTTTGCGAATCGATCTACCTGTTGACTAGGTTTTGTTATGAATGGATGAAACGGACGGACACCATACAAGACTATACTGAAGAAACCAGGAAGTGAAACACACACACATTGCATTGTGGGTATAATTGTAGTCCTTACCGCTACAGGTTCGTAGTCCTTACCGAGGGAGACTTTAAGCAATGATTATGGAATACCAGTCCACCTTAAAACAACGAGGCAACCTCTTGATATGCTATTCCTAGCTCTAGCTAGCATGATAGCTAACTCGTTTGGTTCTTTGGAATTAAAAATCGTGGACTATAAAATGAATGGATTCAAGCAGGAATATCAAGGATGAGAAGGTAAATGCATAAAGAAATTGATAAGGAAGAAAGCACAGTGTAGGCCTAAATGGAAACCACCTTAAAAGATGCTAAACAAGTCGTCGAAAAAAGGCTGGTAACTTCTTAAGCGAAACGGGGGAATGCTAAATGCTCAAAGGGTGCCACAAGACTGTAAATCCAGCACCTCTTAACACACAGTATTCAGCTCAACTAGTCAACTCATCCAGAGGTGAACTGGCCAAGAGGAAGTGACCTACTGTATACCACCAAAATAAAAGCATAAAGGACTTGGCTTTTTGTATTTGCATGACCACTCCATTTAGATAAAAAAAATAATAATAATAATCGAAATAAATATAGTTAAAAGAGTAAATGACACAATCATTTCTCGCAGCCTCCTTGGGTTAACAATGAGAATAAATGTCTTATGTTATGATACAGTATATTTGTTTTTCTGTCTGGCCATTAATTAAGTAATAATAAAAACTGAGAACGGGGGAAAAAAAGGAGGTGTCACTCCAAGCATTTATTTATTTTATTTTGATTTAGTCAAAGGTGCTACAAGGAACTTTTAAATATTCCTGAAATAGTCTCAATTTTCCTCTGATGATCATTAATTACATGTAACAGTAAACGAGACCATCAGTGCAAAGAATGCTATTTTTTATATAGTTTTTCTTAATTACTTTTGTCATGGGTATACGCTCACCCAGGAACAACAGCTGGCGTAGTAAAAACACTACCGCTTTTTTCCAAAAGGGGGCGCAAGAGTTAACACAAACTGAAAGTTCCTCGGAGCACCTTTAATTTTATTTCAGAATTTTTTATCTTTCTTGACAGTTGGTGAGAATTTCTGCCATGCTTTTTTTTAATGTTTGTTTGTTACAATAATCTCTGTACAGCTCCATAACTTATGCATAGACATATACATGACAGTTATTTGCCTCCTATAATATCTGTTTTACACCCACTTTAAAGTTATAGTGCGTAACTTCTGTCACCCCTCGTGAGGAATTCTGAGTAATTACAACAACAGTGTCTGTCGGTGCATCTACATGAGGTAAAGCCTTCAGTGATCGCAGCATGGATTTTATACCTTCAGCTGTACGTCCAGGTTTTTTTCTGAGCAGTAAAATCAACAACTGAAACATTTCTTGGGCTCTTCTTGGGGATTTTTCTGAGCTCATTTGGAGATTGCTTGAATGTAACCAGCAGCATTCATTTAGATGACAAAAGTTACGCACTATAGCTTTCAGTGGTTGAAAACCAGATAATAATTTTGCTTTCATTCTGTTCCTATTTTAATCAGTGAGTGGGATATGGATGGATGGATGGATGGATGGATGGATGGATGGATGGATGGATGGATGGATAGGGGTCTTCACTTCAAACAAAAGCCGGACCCCAAGCTGAAATAAACTACATTCTTCTTTCTGAGCTTTAAGAAAAAAAGAAGATCATGACCATAAAATATTTAAGCAAAAAGTGAAATAATGTTTTGAATTTACACAACGGTACTGTCATTGTCTTACTACTAGAACCAATGAATTCTCTGTATTTTGAGATTGTTTGATACAATAATAATTAATTATTATCTGATTTTTTTTTTTGGTTATATTCGATGGCAATATACAGTATATAAGTGGTTGTCTTTTTTTTCTTTCTTTCTGCTATTTTTATTTTTATTTTTGGCTATTCTTTGGATATATTGGTTGGAATAATTTAAACTGAGAAGCAAATAAAACATGAAATGAGTTGTTTTCTACATTTTGGGATGTCTGTCGTCAGATTGTAAGTGTTATTTATTCTTTAATCTGCTCCATTCCCCAGTCTCCCATCACATTCTGGTTGCGTTCCGAATCGCATACTTTCTACTATATAGTATGCAGAAAAAAGATTTAGGATGTCCCGATTCTTGTGGCCAGATTTAGGATGGTTAGAAGTACCCGGATGTCCTCATGCGGCCAAGATTGTTAACTGCATCTTATTTTGGCGATTCTGACCCACAATCCAGTGCGCACGTGAAGTGACGTCACATCGACGAAGCCTCCATATGAAAACAAACGGGGATGCGACGGATATAAAAGCAAGAGGCAAGATCAAGGCGCAATGTTATGATGAAATAAGAGAGTAAAGTATGTCCCAATAGTATGCCCCAATAGTATGCCTACTGCATCCTAACTAGATTCTTTTTATCATCGGATGTAGTATGTAGAATAGAAAAAGAAAGAGTATGAGATTCGTAACGCAACCTCTGTCTTGTGCGATTTCAAAGCTGGGGTATGTGATTTCTGATTGGTCAAAGTAAACATGAGCTGTACACTTTGACCAATCAGAGCGAGGCTCCGATTCTCTGTTCTAATTGGCTGTTGGGACTGTCCATTCACTTTGGCACGACTTTGTTGGGGTGTGTAGAGCGTGTCAGGGAGGGACCATAAGGGAGGGACCAAAGAGAACAAGTGGAGCGGTTGAGATATTTGGATTCGAATCTCTATCCCAACTGCCATTTTCTCCCCAAATCCTCCACCCCAGCTTTAGCGATACATAATTTGCCAAAATCAATTTAATCATTTATTTGTATTATTATTTTGCTCCCCCCGGTAATGTTGACCTTAAAATCAAATGCATGACAAGCTTCACAATTAAGTCTTAAATCACAGGAAAAATTTGACTGATTCACAAACAATTTTAAAGGTGCTACGAGGAACTTTTAAATATTTCTGAAACAGTCTCATTTTTCCTATGATGATCATAAATGACATGTCACAGCAAACGAGACCATCAGTGCAAAGAACACTATTTTTATATAGTTTTTCTTAATGCCTTTGTCATGGGTATACTACTCACCCAGGAACAACAGCTGGCGTAGTAAAAACACTACCGCTTTTGTCTAAAGGGCAGATAGTATTAACAAAAAGTTCCTCATAGCACCTTTTGAAACAGGTGGGACAATGTAGAATGGAAAACACCTAACATGTGTAGGCCTACGTGTAGTATTTCAGGAAGTTTGTTTAAAAGAGTTCAATAGTCCAAAGCTACAGGTGTCAGAGACTAGATTTATGACTTGATTGTGTTCCAGTGAAGTTTTTTTTTAATTTTTTTAAAACCTTTATTTTATAAGCTAGGCCTACAGGTAAATCCCATTGAGACCGGAGACTCTTTTGCAAGGGAGACCTGTTCCGATTTACACGTCACTAGGGCTGGGCGATATGGACCAAATCTTATATCACAATATAGGTAATTTTATATCACAGATATGGATTTATATCACGATTTATTACATGGCACTGTAATATCCTATGTAAATCACAGCATTCTACAGGTCTGTTATTTCCAGCAAGCAGACCGCTGTCAAGGGCCGTTGCTAAGGACCTACGTCATAGTTTTGATAGATAGACGTCCACAAACAGGGCTGCTACTCGTTCAGAAAACAATGGAATACTTTTTCAACAAGACTGTGCATGTATCAGGAGAGCAGGGAACACAGGAGTCATGGTTTGTGGCCGTGTCCGGACTGCCATACTAGCGTCCTACATCCTACATACTCACCATCTATATAGGCCTACTGCATACTCTCTACTCAAAGATCGATTGTGTATGCGAGCTGCGTCGAAACGTTTTCAGTTGAAGTAGGCCTATAGCCTACTCAACTCAAGCAATGAAGAATTTCTTCTTCTTCTTATAAGATTCAGGCAGTTTAGACACTGTTAAGCTTATAACCGCCCTCTACAGGTTAGATATTGAACTAGATTTTTACAGTCCTGTGTTCATCATCTGTGTTTTAGACCTGTTGTTTTATGTTTTGAGGCGGAGGATCCCTCCGACGCTCTCTGTCCGGCTCATCAGCACTCAGCTGTCTGTGAGTTGAGCTGGACGAGCCGCGGTGTGTGGAACAGCAATCTGTTCTAATCTCTCTCCACTATCAGACTCACATCACTCATTTCACTTAGTGACTCTAATGTTGTTAGGTATTTATCTTCATCTCTTATCTATTGTAAGAGTTTATGAATGACTGCACGTACAGTTGTCAGATCGCGGAACCCCAAACAATGTTGTTGCCTAGCAACTTGCTCGAAAATATTTCATTTTCCTGGGCGGGTAGAATTGACCCAATGCATTGTGGGGCGGTTGAGTAGGAAAAGTATACAATCCCTATACAATCGATTCATACCCAAAATCTTCCCGGAAGTTAGTACTCATCCGGGAATTTCTCACATACCCAAACTCGCATACCCAACCGTCACATACTCAAATTGAAGTCAAAATGAGTATGAGTAGGAAGTTAGTATGGAAAGTCCGGACACGGCCAATGTCCGACAGGACTCCAGTCAAGACGCCGTGAGTACGTTTGGCTGCATATTGACAGTTAGCCTATAGCTACAGTAACTTCAGGCTGCAGCCCGCAATGTATATGTTCCGCTGTCATTTTCTCCATGAATTGTGTTATTTATGTTGGGGGATAATGCTTTGTTAGCTAGATGGAGCTCTTGTTAAACATATTGGCCGATTAGAATTATTATTTGTAGAGTGTGCGAGTCTTGAGTTGTGTTAGCAAAACAGTAGCTCTGTGGCTAACAGCTGAGCCGGAGCCTTCAGTCAGCTGAAGCAGACAGTCTAGCGGGGCGAGAAGACTATTCCCCCGTTACTAGGTCGTATCCTTGGTCGTACTGAACAACGTTTTAGTTACATAAGAACCTAGTGGGTTTGCAATGACTATTCCAGTTATTAGACAAGGTCTCAGGGTTGCTGGGGAAACAAGTTGTTTTTTGTTAAACTCTTCTAGGTTGGCCGCAGCTTGACATATGCCTCGTTTCCACCGAGTAGAGCGGGTCGGATCGGAGCGGCTCAGAGCGGGACAGCTCACTTTTAAGAATTTCGGTGTTGTTTCCACCGCCGACCCTACCCTTACTGGTAGGGCGGGGTTTAGGCTGGACTGCGATAGCCGCCGTCAGAATGTGGGTCAAACTATCGGGCTGTGGGGACAACTGTGGTCAAGCCAGCGGTCTCTTGTTTTTGCTTGGTCAAACCAGCCGCTTCTTTATTTATTCCCCCCGTGTTGTGAGCACAGAGACGGCTCGGTGCAAATGATAGAGACAGTGCACTGGCTGCGGCAGCTACGTGACATCGTAGCAGTGGGACACAGTGTAGCCAACTGATTCATTTAATGACGAGGAAAAACACCACACAATAAACAGTGCCGGGCTCACATTTTCGCCAAAACTCTCTTCACTCTAGCCGAGGTGACTACAAACGGCGGAAATGATTCAAACCAGCCGCTTCTTTATTTATTCCCCCCGTGTTGTTGTGAGCGTGTATTTTACTACTATCTATGGCGTAAACACACAGAGACCGCTCGGCGCAACTCATAGAGACAGTGAGCGAACAAACAGTGCTGGCTGCGGCAGCTACGTGACTATGGGACACAGTGTAACCAACTGATTAATTTATTGACGAGGAAAAACACCACACAATAAACAGAGCTGTGCTCACATTTTCGCCAAAACACAAGACTCTCTTCACTCTTGCCGAGATCTACACATGGCGGAAATGATTCTTTCGACCAATCAAATGACGGCAGTGTGTAGCTCCGCCTTCTCATGCATTTTCGGCCCGCTTTCAGGCCGCTAGTACCCCTACGGAGGAGTACTGAGATCGGGAGCGGCTCAGAGCGGTTAGGTGCGCTTAAACCGTACCCTACCCAACTTTTGGCAAATGAAAAGCCAAACTACCCGGACCGAACCGCTCCGATCCGACCCGCTCTACTCGGTGGAAACGAGGCAATAGTAACTGACATAGTAACCGTTGCTACTGAGTGAGTTCCGACCGTGTAGCGGACTGTTTTTGGCTGTTAAAACAACATGTTCGTTGCTTCAATAAATTGCTTTATTTTTTGTAGTAGCCATGTAATAAGCGGGATAAAGTATAGCTTTAGCTACACCGATAGCAGCAGCTAACTATCGACATTCACACGAGGCAAGGTGGGTGAAGTGTCTTGTTCAAGGACACAACAACCATGACACAA